>VWZS01009562.1:1774361-1832369 GCA_013397075.1 Rhabdornis inornatus
CAAGAATGGTCCTAACTGTAAAGCAAAATCAGAGCCCAAAGAGAAAGAAATAGGACTGAGTTTGTCTTATTAACATGGCATGCATGTGGCTGGCATTTGCAGAAACCTGCTATGAGCAACTCTAAACTCTACAAATAAGTGTCACTATGGAAACTAATCAAATGAGCAGAAGTATGAGAGAGACCGCCCCAGGAAAATGTCTGCGAGGGATAAATATTACTATCAACAATTTCTTCAGCTTAAAGGGCCCCACTGAAAAGGCTGAAGGGGCTGGTCAGGTGTCTCAGGATTCTGGATCAAGTTCATGACTTTTTCTCACTGGGTCAGTGGCATCCAGGAGCATTGTGAGTCTGCAAAGGGAAAACAGAGCCTGCTTCATTCCTGTGCACCCTGGAGTTCTTGGCTCAGAGGAAAATCTTGCTTATATCCTCCAGGAGGATGGCTTCTTGGCAGAGTGATTCATCCCTGACAGCTCATGAGGATCAGGATAAATAGCTGGGGAAAGTGGCAACTCAAATTCAAATCAGAATTAAATGTTTTGAACATGAAAAGACTTTTACACTGAAGCAAAAAATATGTTTTATTTCAAATAAGTACAAAAGTTACAATACTTTACTTTTGCAGAATATCTCAGCTACTTCTCTAAAGCAAATACCACATAATATCTTTTCTGCTGTAAACATAAGGAACTGTGTGCACATCTTATATGTAGTATTTCTAAAATAATGCATTAAAACAAATTGTAGTCGCTCAAAAGCAAATAGAAACATTCACAGCTCCTACTAGCCCAGGGCATATGTCTTTATATTCAAATACATTCCATGCTATATTGTACTTTGTTACAACATTGCATTGCATTATAAACAGTGAGCCTTTTCAAGGAAAGAAACCAAGGCCAAAGTTTGTGTGGAAGCCAGTGAATGTGCTTATCCAGGTTCAGGGGCAAAGCAGAAAGGTAACCATGGAGCCTCCTGACTTTGATCAAGCAGCACCTTCAGGCAGCTATGACCTACTACTCCTCAGATCACAGCAGTGGTCTTTAAAGCAGAACATCCAGCAAGTTTTGGAAGAGAGCAAAAGGACAGTCAGTGGCTGACTCTGATCAAAGTCAACATTAGCTGATTAACATTACAAAATCTGACAAAATATAATTTTGTTGAACACTAGCAATACCTACTTCTCTATTTCGCTCTTTCAACAACAAATGGTATTACAAATGTGTTCCAAACTATCCACATTTACTTCTTATTTAAGATGGGATGAGGGTAAGTTACCCATAGGAAACATGTAACTGAATATTTGTCTCTTGGAATCACTGGGACAGATCACAACATGCAGAAATATTCTCTGGTGATGTTTTCCTGTCAATGTTGGGCCAGCTCAGGGAAATTCACAGACTGCAGCTTTTAGAGGTTCATAAGCTATTTGGTTTCCAGCAGAATGATGTGGAGGGAATTCTATGTGCATTTTAAAAAGAGATTTAATCAGAGAGGTGATTAAAATGGTAGAGAGACTAATTTGCAGATATTTTTTGTGAATAAAAGAAGGCTGCTCATTGGGCATTGGTCAGTGATACTGCAGATCATTCTTTTGTAGCTGTGGCTGTCCCAGTCCTTTGGGAAATATGGTGCATGGCACTGAGAGCCTGTGCAAGCCTTTTTATGCCACTGTCTTTACTGTCAAAAGCAAATCTCTTGATGACTGCTTGAAGCAAGTATGACTAATTCAGGACTCCAGCTATTGGGAGAAACTGCACGAGCACTAAAGTCAAAAGATCTGGTGTTCATTCACACATATATTTAGCTACGATATTTATTCCCTTTTAAGTGAAATAAATATTTCTTTTTCCACCCAATACCAAGTAGAAATAGAGGTCAGGAAGAAAGCTTTCCTTTAAAATGCTCTAATCCTGCTGTTAGTAATACAATAATGGAATCATTGAATGGCCTAAGTTGGAAACGACCTTAAAGACCATCTAGTTCCAACTGCCTTGCCTTGGGCATGGACACCTTCCACTAGACCAGGCTGCTCAGAGCCCCATTCAACCTGTTCTTGAACACTTCCAGGGATGTGATAGCCACAGCTTCCCTGAGCAACCTGGTCCAGTGCCTCACCACCTCACAGTAAAGAATTTCCTCCTAATTTCTAATCTAAACCTACTGTCTTTTCAGCACAGCTTCAGCTACCTCTCCTGTGTCGAAGATCTGGTTCTCCTGGACATAAAACAAACAAACAAAAAAAATCACCTAAATCTCCATTGTCCCTTAGTCTTTCTATAGTCTTTCTCCACCTTTCTTGTAAGCTTCCTTTAGGTACAAAAAGGCAGCAATTAGATCACCCCAAAGCTTCTCTTTTCCAGGCTGAACAGTGCAAATTCCCTCAACCTTTCCTCACAGTCAGTGTAATCCATCAGCAGTTTGCTCTGAAGCTTTTGCAGGGAGTGCTGGAGGTAGAAGAGCAGAGAGGGGTTATCCAAGCCCCAGGCACTGCAGTGCACTGAAGGATGGAGAGTGATGGGGCTGCTCCAGACATGGTTCTTCCTGTAACCCAGACACTGCTCCCATGCCTTGAATGAACATTGTGAGGAGGGAGTAGACATAAGCTGACTCACACAGAATGCAAGGGACACAGGGCCTCCCTACAAGATTATCTTCACAATTTAATGTCTTCTTTTGATTCACAACAGTGAAATGTGCTGTGCTGTAAAAAATAGCCACATTAGACAAGAAAACTAAACTAATTTCTTGTGCTAAGACAGATAATTTTTTAAAATAGAGTTTCAAAAACTAGAAAAATCATCCGTGTATAGTTCTTCAGGATTTTACCAGTTCCTCTCTTTTTTTTTTTACTAACCCAGATAATCAGTTATTAGTGAAATATCAGTTTACTATGAAGGTCCACCCTCCCCAAGCTCTGATTTCTTGGTGGTGAATATAACTGAAGAGAAGAGTTTTCTACTCTTTATAAAAGCATGGAATCCATCTGCATATCCAGTAGTGCACATATTATTTTTAAAGTGAAAAATTATATCGATGGTAAATGTAGGTGGAAAAGAGAATAAAGTATGAAGTGCTTGATGGAGACAGCACTTAAGAAGGCAGCTTGTGTAACAGAGTTTCTCTGGGATTTTTTTAAGGCTCTTCTTCCCTTCAGTTTCCATACACCAGAATGGATATTTTAGGTAACTCAAGGAGAGGGGGGAAAAGTGTTTAAAACCAAACAGGCTATTGTAGATTGTTGCACAAATAAGGCATGTCACAGACGCCAAGGTGCATCTGAGAATCTGAACTCTGCTGCTGGGAAAAGAGAGAAACATTCATTGCCTTGGTGGGCAGAGCTGGAAAAGAGAGAAAAAGTTTTCTTTCCTTGGAGAACAGGCAGAGAAAGAAGAACGTTCCTATCCTTGGAGACTGGGGCAGGGAAACGGGAACGTTCCTATCCTTGGAGATTGGGGCAGGGAAACGGGAACGTTCCTTTCCTTGGAGACTGGGGCAGGGAAACGGGAACGTTCCTTCCCTTGGAGACTGGGGCAGGGAAACGGGAACGTTCCTTTCCTCGGAGACTGGGGCAGGGAAACGGGAACGTTCCTTTCCTCGGAGACTGGGGCAGGGAAACGGGAACGTTCCTTTCCTCGGAGACTGGGGCAGGGAAACGGGAACGTTCCTTTCCTCGGAGACTGGGGCAGGGAAACGGGAACGTTCCTTTCCTCGGAGACTGGGGCAGGGAAACGGGAACGTTCCTTTCCCTCCGGGCGCGCAGAGCGGCGGGTTGCGCTGCACGGCACCGCCATCTGCTGGGAGCAGTGGGTACTGCAGCCCTGCAGAACCGCCGCTGCCCCGCGGGCAGGATCACCCAGTGTCGGTGCCACCCACTGTCCGTGTCACCCACTGCCAGTGTCACCCACTGTCAGTGTCACCCACTGTCCGTCTCATCCACTGTCGGCGTCACTCACTCTGACTCACTGTCAGTGTCACCCACCGACAGTGTCACCCACCACCCGTGTCACCCACTGTCAGGGTCACCCACTGTCAGGGTCACCCCCTCTCCATGTCACCCGCTCTCAGTGCCACTCGGTGTCACCCACTGTCCGTGTCACCCACTGTCAGTGCCACCTGCTGTCACCGCAGGCACGACCTGCTGCTGGTGAACCTGCCACCGTAAAGTTACAGGAACAAGGACAAATGTTGGAGCATTCCTCTGGCACCATGCTGCTTTGTTCTAAAGCTCATACAGACGCTACGCTGTATCACAGAGCAATAGAATGGTGCGATAGTCTGGATTGGAAGAGACCTTAGTGATCACCCAATTCCAAATCCCGTGCCATGGGCAGGGACACCTTCCACTACACACGGTCACTCAAAGTTCCATCCGACCTGGCCTTGAACAGTTTCAGGGATTGGGCATTCACAGCTCCTCTGGGCAACCAGTCCCAGTGTCTCACCAGCTCCACAGTAAAGAATTTCTTCCTAATATCTCATCTAAACTTACCCTGTTTCAGTCTAAAGCCATTCTCCTTGTCCTATCACCACATGTCACTGTAGAAAGTTCTCTCAATCTGTCTCGCAGGTTCCCTTTACGTGCTAGAAAATGCTCACCAACTCCCTGCAGCCTTTTCTTCTCCAGGCTGAACAATCCAAATTGTTTTAGTCTTTCCTTACAGGAGAGATACTCCAGCCCTCTAATCACCTTGGTGTCCCTCCTCTGTACATTTTAAATCAGTTTGCAAGCCAGAGTTAAATAGGTCTGAGTTTGTAAAAAATGCAGTTTTATGCTGTGAACCTAATTAATTAGAGGGCAATGTTTCCATGTGTGTCTCTCATTGACTCTCTCTGTAGAGCTGCAGAATTACAGCATACTAAGTTGAAAGTAACATTAGTAATGTTACTAAAACATTACTTGTTTTAGTAATGTGTATTATAACATTAGAGATGTTATAATACACATTACTAAAACAAGCTAACAATGAGGGGGGAAATTTTGAAGTAGAATACTACTATTCTGTAGAATTCTGTTCTTTTTTTGTTAATATTCAGGTTTTATTACTCCTTTTTCTGCTACTTCTTGTAGTCACAAGCTTTTCTTCTCAAACATTATTTCAGAAATCTTCAGAGATAAAAATCTGAGATTGTCACAAGGCATTTGATTCCAAGAATTTTGCATTTCTGAAAAATATCATAAATCTTGAAATTTCCTGATAATGGTTCTAGTAAAATAGAGAACTCTTAAAATTAAAAGAAAAAGCTTAGAGAGTTGTGGAGAATATCTGACTCTATGCTTTCAGTCCAAAGGAGTGAAATAACAAATTTTCACCATCAAAAAGAGCAATATTACTGAACCCCCTTTTTTTCTTTCTCTTCCCTTTGTCTACACAATCTGTGCTAGGGGCAACAAAGATTTCAAGACAACTCATCTGTACCTAAGCTTGTACTTTCCCTTTAGGCTTTGAGCCAACTGTTTGAAGATTTTAGATGAACAACCTCATGACCTAACATATCAGTGCTGTTGCCATTTCACTCGTGCAATCACATGCCTTTCACTTAGCTCTTTTCTCATACTAATGTAGAAATCAATCCCAAACATAAATGTAAAGTAGATGCTCCCTTGATAGTTTAATGGTTTTTTAAATTAAAGTTATTAAAAAGATAGCTTATGCAGGATACCTTACACTGTACTGTCTAGAGGCAATTTTAGGAATTTTAGAACTCAGACTTAGGAAAGTTTCTGCAGTCTTTTAGCCTGTGTGCTAAGCCTGTCCTATATGTACATATTTCTTCTACCTCAGAACATTTTTTAGTAACCCTTGAGACACAATTGTTCCTTAAATGCATTTGTCATATTGTTCTCAATCAACCCACAAAAGTTAATGTAAGAACAGCACTTACCACAGTGAAGCACAATTCAGTTCTGAAACTGAACTCCAGGTCAGTCTGATGGAAGAATCTGGGGAAGAAATAAAGGAGTGAAGGTTTCCCAAATATCACTGTAGAATAAACAAATGTAACCAGCACTTCACTGCAGAAATGAAGAGAGTCACTACCAGCCTTCCCAAAGCTTCAAAGTCATATGCTGAGACAGCTGCACATGTTTTCCAAACGTTACAGATCTTGCATGTTCTTATGTAAAATCAAATGTGTAACTTGCCTGCTCCTTTACAGTCTTGCTCATCCCTTGGGCTACTCTGTCCCACGATGGCCACCTGTCTGTGCAGGCACTGTCAGCTCTCCAGGGCTCAGGCTGCCCCACAGTTCATTTCCTACACATCCATTCCAAATACTAAGCTCAACCACCTGCTGGACAGCCACAAGAGTCAGCTGAGCACTGGGCTCTCAGGCTCCTTTCTGGAGCTGAGAAGACAGCACTGACAGGTACCCCAGCTGTATTTTGCATGATCCCATCCATCCAAAGGTTTGGATCACTCCAAATGATGAGCTGGCCTCAATAGTGACCCTGGTTTCCCCTTACACGTATTTGATTATGTGCATTATGCTGTATCACGTGTTAGTTATTATCTTTTATTGTATGCCCATCATACATTTCTCAATTGCTTAATTACTTTATCCAGACACTAAGTGCATAATCACATTCCAGTCATTAGCATTGCACATGCAGTTGGTGTCTAAGCCATGTTGCTATGGGGCTGTACCTGGATGTCTCCCAAGCCACACACACTTGTTCTATACCCTGGCCACAGCTGACCATCCACAGCTCACACAGAGCTGTCTGCTTCTGCCAGGCCTTCACTGTTTTGTGAAACATTGATTTGCAAACTACCATAGCTTCCATACCATAATTGCTATTTCTCTACTTCAGAAGGAGGATAGCCTATACCATATATATATTTACTTAAGATTATTGTCCTTTCATTTATTTAAATACAGCAGGAATACTTCTCACCAATGCGGTCTTTGGGCTTATTTGGGGTTTTTTATCTAAGACAGGAATGATCAAGAGGATAGGACCCTCTTACATGGAAATGGAAAGATTTCCAAAGAAGTTTTCTCTGGAAATACCCTACAAAGAGAATAAAAAAGAGAGTAAAAAGATGTAGATGCAGAAGAGTAGCACAGAGATGGGATTTCTGATCTTTCCATCAAATACAACAATAAAGGAACATTTGATGGGATGATGAGATACTGCAAAGCAAAAAATACATTCCTAATAAACAATGTCTATAATTAAGCTGCACAACTTGCTGCCACAGGAGGTTAATGAAGGAAGAGCATTATGAAATTCTGGCACGAGCACTTAGCACTCTCTGTTCAGATTCAGATTTCTTGCAAGGAGACAACCAGTGACAGCAACAAACATGGATTTGATTAAAGATAATGCTCTTTTACTCAGAAAAAATATAAAGTCTTACCAGTTTATGAAATTCATTCACAAGAGCAAGTAAAGTGCTCAGGAGAGCTGAAAAAACTGCTTAGGAGTACTGCATGTATGCAGTAGGAATCATTCACAAGCTAGAAGGAAAAAAATTTTCTTTGAAAGAATGAAGCTATAAACCTTGCTCTTCAGTTAATTAGACTGATGAGGTTCTACAGGGAACTGAAAGGTAACTGTGCAGCCTCCAGTTTTTTCTCTGAAGCTGGCCTTGATGTATGACATTAAATTGGGCCAGATGAGGCTTTAATGTAGCTGCCAAAGGCAGGAACTAAATATTAGGAACATATTTAGCTTGGAAAAAGGAAATGGAAGCGGAGAAGAGGAGAGAAAGTGAAAGCAGACAGAATACAAGAACAGCAATAAATGAAAGAACATAAAAGAAAACAAATAATAAAACTGACAACAAATCAACTTCAGGGTTACATTGGTAAATGTGTCACTGGACTACTAAAATGAGAGAGACATGAGAGTACATGTGGCAGGCTCAAACTTTTATATTGTGATTCACTTCTTCACAGAAATAAAGCATTAATGGTCAGTTTTGGAAACTACTAAGACATATTGAAGCACACTAAAAACCACTTGTAGATAATGTATATGTACACAAAACCACTTCCACATTTTGCCATGTCCCAGCTAGTCACTTGTAGTGCTTCACTATAATGTAAGAAAATATTGTAGCTTTTCTGTAAGGGAAATCTCACCAAAAGGCAAGAAAATTAAAGAAAAAGCTTACCCAGTCAGGTTTTTAAGTGGATAAATAGAGATTTTTAAAAAGGAATCTGGATTGTGATCACTCACAGGGAAGAAAAGCATCTCACCATAAATACAAATGAAAGAACCAGGTGTCAAGATATCATAAACAAATGGGAGGACAGAGTGAACCATCTGCTTCATCAAAGAAAAATTTCATATCCTGCAAGTCTACAAAATATAAACACTGGGTGATAAGACAAAAAATGTGTTTTTTGAAGGTCTCGAAGGTAGGAACTGTACTGGGTAGTGGTAGAGTTTGTGCCAACCAGATAAGGAGAAGGTGAATCCAGCCAGAGCTGCTGGCTCTTCCCAGCTTGTGACCTTCAAATAGAGTATGTTACACTGGGAGCAAGAGTCAGCCCATAACTGAGGAAACCATGGAGTCCTCAATCCCAGCAGTCCTTCCCCAGGTGTATTGGGAGTGAGTACCCCAGCACCAGTATTCCCAGAGTGCACGGGAATGCTCCCTGCAGTGAGGTCTGTTCATGCAATTTGGGCTGGGAAAGCCAGCAGGAATGGGAAAAGCAGGCCTGGAAACATCTGACACAGAGCTGTGAAAAAGGAGAGGAGTCATGCTGAGAGAGGAGGCTGCTGCTGGCAGATGGGCTGTGTCCAGCCACACCAGGGCAAGGTGGATGAGCAGTGAGGCAGCACATCAGCACAGAGCATGGCTGAGCTGGTGGCTGGTGAAGGAGACCACAGTAAGAAGAGAGGCAGACACCACGAGTTTGTGAGGCTATACGGGTGAAGATGATCATCATTTAAAGAGGCACTTTACTTCAGAAAGAAATTTGGAAAGGTTGAGAAATATGTATAACATCTTAATAATCATTAGACTTCTGTGGCATGTTCATTCACCTCCTCGCACTGTGTCGGGTCATGCCTGCATTTAGGATGTCTGCTCTCCAGCTAATTGAGCATGGTCAGCTGTATGTCAGACTGCCAATGTATGTTGGGTATTTCTGTGCTATAAATAGTATGAAAACCCAGAGGTAAATATGGAAAATACCACTAACTGCATTAAAGGGAGAGGATGTCAGGTGTATTAGATTAATTCCCTGTAACTATACAAAGGATTAGAAAGAAGTTGGTCAGTGCAGTTCCTCGACAAGTGATTGAATGCAGGGCCAGACAAAGCTAACAGTGCTTATATTTAACTTACTAATGCTTACTTACTAATGCGACATCGTGTGCACTGCAGGTGACCCCAAGCAATTTAATCAGAATTTAAGCTCTCTTTTAAGGATAAAAGGAAAAATCCAGCCCTCACAGTTGTGAAAATGGCTCCCTGAATGTGAACTACTGCAGTTATATCAAAGATCTGCTCAGTTCTACTGTCACCTAGCAATAAAAAATACAAAGAAACAACCAAAAAATTATCCTCTTGCTTATTTCTATAATTTTCTAGATAAATTTCCACGCTCGTTGTCACTACACTGTTGCCAGCTGGGCAGACACATGACATTATACTGAGAGGATGGTCTATTTTCTGGGGATGTCAAATGAAACAGACAGTTCAAACATGCCATAAAGGACAAGATCATGAACTCTCTTAACAGCGCTCTAGCAAACAGACCACACAAACACTGGGTAAGGAGTTACTACATTGTGATTAACCAAAAGCTGGTTTTCACAGCTCTCCATTAAGAACAGGAAATAGCATCATAAGCATTTTCTTCAACTGTGCACCAAAGAGGGAAAAAATTTCTCTAAGCACAAGTAAGATTTTTGGAAGCTAAACAGGGCACACACACACAGATACATACACACACACACACACACAGAAAAAAAAAAATTAATTAATCTGCCTAAACACAGTGCCATTTCAATTGTTTTGCATTTCCAGGACTACCATATGAAACTGTAATATATATCAAAGGCCTTGTATGAGATTCACATGCTTCTGGGATGCAACAGTACACTAGGGATCCAAAATTAAACCAACACCTATGTTTAAGTAACTGAATTTGTCCTCAGTATAGATTACATCTGTGATTAGATGTGGGTAATTCAGTCTTGCTCACCTCTGAGTGTTTTAATTCAGGGATACCCTTTTGGAGCAGAAGGTACTTGTTCTCCCAAGGGGGAGCTCACTCGTGTTTCTGTAAAGGTACTACAATATTAATCTCTCTTCTGTGCATATGCAATCTAACACCATAAAGCTCTTGCAGTCAAGGGTCTTTCAAAGGAACAGAAACATTCTGATTTTTCCATCTAGGGTAGAGTTCTTTGCATTTACCAACACTGAAGTTAATTTACCATCTCTTTCTTGTTTCTCTAGTTGGTTTAAATCTTAGCCAACTTCTCTTACAGGTTTCTTCGTAGCAGTTAATCTACATAAGTAACTTTGTCTTCCAAGTCCTCTCTCTCCTTTAGTTTCTCTTCTTTCCAGATTACAAACAAATACATGAAACAGCAGATGAATTTGCATGGCATCTAAAAGCATTCTGCTGTTAATTTTACCATGATGGGAGTTGATTTTTCATTGTTCTCGTTGGTTGTTGTCAACTGGCCAATATAATTGTTGGGTGCATTACAAAATACAGGAAATCCTAATGCAGAAATTTCACCTAAAGTAACCTAATAATGCCACAGAATGGATTCTGAACATTTGTATTTCCATTTCAGGCACTGCTGGACTGGTATCGTTCTTGGTACCACCCAACCCCACATAAAAGATTGAGGAAAGTAGGTAGGGAGCAGAGCTGGCTTTGCATCCAGCTCTCTCCTTGCTCTCCCAGGACCAGTGAAGCAGGAGCTGCATATTCCCCAGGCATCCCAGCCCTGCTGCCAGTGCTCCATGCCTCGTCCCTCGGTGCAGCTGCTTCCATGGGGGACTCCAGCATTGGTCCCAGCCCAATCTTCTTCCTCACCTACTTTCCTTCTTGAAAAAGGAGAGTATAACCTTACCGAGCTTATTTCTGCCCTGCCCTCCTCTCCCCTTCAGCCAAAATGCAGCCCTGCACCTGACTTTCCTCAAACCCTGGGATTATGGACAGGAGTTAAAAGTTTCTTTCAGTAGGTTTTTTTTTAGTGATTGTCCCTTTGTCCCCCAGGTTATTGTGTCCCAGCATGGCTCACCAGGAGGTGCCTGCAGGGACAGCAGGGAGCTTACTGCTGAAGTCGAAACAATTCCATTGAGATCTTCAATTCCATTTCCATTCAATCACTACAGCTGACTAACCCAATACCAAAACTTCATATACATATTTCTTAATGTCAAAAGCATCGGACTATTGCTCTGTCTGGCAACTGGTTGCTTTATTTAGGTTTAATTCACTAGCAATTGGAAAGTTGGCAGCAATCTCACCGTGACTGGTTCCAAGGGACTATTTAAATGCAGGAAAGTACTAAGGAATATGAGAGCCTAGATTTTACTTTTCTAAAATAACCACTTAAGTCAGACTCATAAAAAATTTTCTATAGTCAATGTAATTTTTTTTTTAAGTATGAATCATCAAGTTAAAATAATGCTAACTGAAACATTCAATGATTATATTTGCCTCTCATTTCAATATGTACATCAAGTTAATTAATTCTACAAGGGGTAATACTTTCATTCATTATCTTAGTATGACTATCAGCTTGTAATGGGTTTTAAATGGTGTCGACTGAATTTGAAAATATGACTACACTGTGACACATGGATTTTTTGTGTACTACTGCACTGATCTCCAGACACGATGCAAGTACAAGCAGAAAGGGAAAAGGTTTGTTTCGTTTCAGTTTCATTCAAGTTGCTATACAACCTCACAGAGGATTTTTAATTGCTCCTTTTTTCCAAGCTTAAAGCCAAACATTTAATATATAATCTTGTACTACATTATAAAGTAGACCACATGTAGAATCCTGCTGTTGTGTTTGGTTGTTTAATGCTTCACAGGGACTGGGGGACAGAATTACCACTTCTGCACTTTCAGACTATTGAGAAAAATGTGTACAGTTTCACTGAATACTCAGATAGTTTGAATATCTGATTCAAAACAATGAGCAGAAGGTGAACAGTGTAAGAGTAAAAAAAAAACACTAGAAAACATGAAACAAAAAACATGGTTAGTCCATAAAGAGGTATTACTCACTGAGCAATGTGAGGTTGGCAATCTCTTACAATGGCAAAAAATTTAGCTTTCTATGGAATCAGCAATTTTAAACAGTAGATAGTATAATTCTGTGAAGAAAAAAGCTTGAGCTTGTTGTATGCATATGTATGTGCTTCAATCTTAAAATTCATTGACTGCACAAAGCTCCTGTAAGCAATGAGTAGCAACACTAGAAAAAGGCCTTTCATCTGTAAATTTAAGGAATTCCTAGATTAAAAACCTCATGGTGTTATGAAAATTTGCTTTATATGGAATAATATAGTTACACTGTCGCTATAGACAGTTGGTCAAATCCTGCTGGTTCCAGACCCTGCCATTGAACAGAGGTTTCAAATCCAAGTGCAAATTTCTCCCAGGATCTTTTAAACACCCACTCTGACAGAGTGTTTGCTGTTTTGTGTGTCCTTCTTTGCTTTGCAGGTTCAGACGCCATGTTGATGTTACAAAAGGACTGTAAATCTCCTCTTAAAATCTGATTGACATTGCTGGAATGAGGAATTTCTTCTGACTGGTGAGAGGTAATTGGGTATATTCCAGTAGTTTGCATTCAGATACAAGGTAAAAAGAGATTAGGTAGATTAACCTCCATCATCTGGGAGATGACATTTCTTGCTGTGTTTGAAGTATTTTATGAAGGAAAGATGGCACTGATTTTGAAGTTTATATTAATCAAATCTCTTTGATTTTGTTTGATGCAGCAGCTGCAGTGACACACCCTCACTCTTTGAAAGCCTTGAGCTGCAAGGGCCGGGATTTAGAAGAGACCAGCTACAGCTCAGAAGTGTCACCTTCAGCCTCCAGGGGGAAGGAAAGCACTTGTCTAATTTCTCCTCTTATCTTCTTAAATTTGCTTTAGAATTGGAAGCAAAGATGGGTGATTATATCCAGATACAAATCTCTGACTGAGAGTAGGTTTCTGCACCAAAGCAAACTTAAAAATTAATAGGAGATGGTTACATGGCAAAAATGTTTTCTTTCTTTTTCTTTCTTTCTTTCTTTCTTTTCTTCTTTCTTTACTTCTTTCTTTCTCTCTTAAGAGAAATTGTAGATGCAGTCTCCTGTTAGCAAGGTCTTCCTGACCTGGATTTGCAACAGTGAAATTTTACAAGTGAAGTGACTACAGTTACACAAATTTATTTTATTATTTCAGTTTATCATCTTGAAGTGGTATTGGGGTAAAACCCTGCAAACATTTCCAGGTGTTTTATCTGCTTCAGTCATACAGATACTTTGGTCTGAGTTTGCTTTTGTGTTTGTAAGTAGTCCTGAGATGAAGTGAGAGCTCTGTGGGTCTGAATTAGAGAGCATCAACCTCTGTGTGAACATCACCAGAGGTTAACCATGACAATCAAGCAAAACTGACATATCTTGACACTCCATAAAGGACAAAGATTTCTTCTCTTCAACCAGGTATGTAAACTATTTTCATTTATATGAAAAACTTTTTCCAATAGTTGGACTCACTGGAAATCCTTTCTGTGTACCCTGTTAAGAGATACAAGCTGATCTGACCACTAAAACATTCCCTAGAGAGGAAGAGTCATGGAAGACATTTCTCCTCACCCTACAGCCCCAGTCCTGCCTGGGAAGGCTGCACAGCACTGCAGGTGTCACCCCACCATGCCCAAAGCAGTTGGTTGTGCATATCAGCCACCATCCATCAATCATCATCATTCCCAAATGCAGAACCAGAGGCCACTTCCAGCTGGGGCCATCCAGAAGCATGGTCCCACATGTCTCATCCCAGCTGGACTGCTGCCTTTGCTTTGGGGAAATCTTCAGAATGGACAAGGCAGGTAGCAGGTAACACTTTCCAGCCACACTAGGAGTGGTGGCTCTCCATGTTTGTTACAACCCTTACGTTTAGGACTATTACAGGCGGACCAGGGGTGTGATCTGAGTGAAGCCTGGAATTCAGCCAGCCCTGGAGAGATAACTCTGAGTGAATCTTGTGTCTTCATTTCAGTTGCTTTAAAAAAAATCAAAGCCCAGAAATGGATAAGTTTTGACCTGTTGTTAGTTGCTTTGGCAGTGACTAAAAGGGATAAGGCAACTACCTGCTGACATGCTTTGACTACATTTAATTGCTGAAAATCAGACTCTGAGTGACTTGAAGTGATAGGCAAGTACTTAATGAAACTATCCAGATCAGTAACTTTTCCAGCGAGACCAAACCAAGGAGACCAACCAAACATTTATTGAAGCTGAACCACTAATGAAGCAACCTATCAAAATGTATTTAATCATAATTTTAGCTGTTCTATTCCCAGAGAATTACTTATTATCTTAAAAGGTGCTGGGTTTTTTCTATTTCTTCTGAGAAGCCATCACCCCAAGGAAATCTTCTATTTCCACTTATTCCACTTTTCATCCACAAGTCAATCACAATATGCCATAAAAGACACCAAATATTGACTGAAAGGAGTAATATTACTGTAAATGGCTAGAAGGTACTACTACTACAAATATCAAGTTTTATTTAACTAGTATATAACAGCTAAATGTTGGGAGAAATCCTGGAAGTTTGGGACTCAAATTCAGCACTCATAAGGCTGCTCTCTGACTGAAACAATTTATCAGAAGAGATTCTGATTGCAGACATAGGTACTGGATCTACTTTTGAAGCAAATGTAAACATTATTTATATTTTTCATTTCACAAAAACATTGAGGTTTAGGTACCATATTTTAGCAATGATTAGTAGCTATTATGTCAGGATATAACTCAGTCTTTTTTGTATGGTGTCACCAGAAGGGATTTTTGACTTACATATTATTTAACACCATTTTCGAGAGGAATGAAATTGCCTAAAGCAGAAACTCTGCATCAGACACAGATAAACATGGTCCAAACTCCTATGAAATTTACTTGGGAATTAACAACTGGAGTTGGATCCCAGCTCAGTCCTGAGTTTTAACAGGACTGCAAAAGTTTTCCAGCCAGCTGGAAAGAGAAATTGCTTTTCCTGAAGCCTTGCATCTTTAAACAGAGCACTGTATCCTTTACCTCCTCTAACTGAAATACTGCCAAAACCTGAATTCTCTCCACTCCTTTCATTTACACTATTCCCTTCCCTGGCAAATAAGGAAGTGAGAAAGGATTAGTAAAACATCTTCAGCAACACAAAACAGCAGGCAGTACTTCCCCTCATAAAAACTCAGGCCAGTGGATGATACAGCATCTTTTTGACATGTGATAAAGTTTTATAGTGGTACTTACCCAGGCTGTTACTACTGCGTGCTCTAACATTTCAGCATATCTGGGACAAAACAGATACCTTTGCATTGTCCCCAGTGTCACATGCAGCCCCTGAGCAACCTATGGGAGACTCCACATCTCTGCCAGCTGTGGCACAGTGCAAGCAGCATCCAGAGCCCACTTTATAGGGTGAAGAACAAGCAGGAAATATTGATGAAGATGGCAGTAGGAACACAGGTCTACTGAAATTTGACAGGTTTACTATCTTTTTGTCGCTTAAGTTTTTGGCCTAAGATCAAAACAGAAGGCAAAAGCAGCAGCAGCAATAAGAAAAATACTCACAGGAATTACCAGGACCAGATCAGGTTTGCCTGAGTAAACACAGGCCATTAAAAACAGGCTGAGGATTAAATCTAGGCTCTCCAAAACCAAAGTGGTACACTGAGTACATACAGCACTTTCCATTGAATCACAGAATCATTCAGGTGGGAAAGACTTTTGAGATCAAGTCCAACCATTAACCTAACACTCTCATATTCATCACTAAACCATGTCTCTAAGTGCCACATCTACGCTTCTTAACACGTTTTTTAAATCCCTCCAGGGATAGTGACTTAACCACTCCTTGGGCTGCCCATTCCAGGAATGGATAGCCCTTTCAGTGAACAAATTTTTCCAAATATCTAATCTAAACATCCTCTGGAAAAACTTGAGGCCACTTCCTCTTGTCCCATCATTTGTTACTTGGAGAAAGAGTCTGACCCCTACCTGGCTACAATCTTCTTTCAAGGCACTTGTAGAGAGCAGTAAGGTTTCCTCTGAGCCTCCTTTTCTCCAGGCTAAACACCCCCAGCTCCCTCAGCTGCTCCTCATCAGGCTTGTGCTCCAGACCCTTCCCCAGCTCCATTGCCCTTCCCTGAACTCTCTCCAGCACCTCAATGTCCTTCCTGGATTGAGGGGCCCAGAACTGAACCCAGGATTTGAGGTGTGGCCTCACCAGGGCTGAGTACAGGGGGATGGGCACTGCCCTGGTCCTGCTGGCCACGCTATTCTTGATGAAATATGTACTTATTTACAGTAATGCAGTTTTATATTGGCAATTAGATGTAAAAGGTGAGTTCTGCCCTGCAGCTGGTTCCTCCAGCTCTGAGCTCTGCTGCAGCACTGCTCTCTGCCCACAGGTGCAGTGAGACACCCCCCCCCAGCTGCACCCCCATGCCTGGGCCAGGTTTAGCCCTCACTGACTGCTTGCATGTTACCTGTTGCTGTGTCTGACCACTTTACTTCGGCAAGTGTTCTCCTACATTTTTTAGAACTTCTGTATTAAGATTATTCTATTTTCACTGTAAGATTATACTAATTATGTATGTCTTCCATGTGCTATTCATTTAAAACTAATTTGCCTTATTTGCTGTACTCTATTGTTAATTCTCCTGGTAAAGTTCTCTCAAAATCAGTCCTTTGGAATACTTTGGGGTTTTTCTCCTGGAACTTATTCCACAAACTTTTTTGATTAGCAGTTCATAATGGGGACCAACAGTAGGAAGGTATGGAAAGAATAAAGGAGAATTACAGGATAAGCTGATCTTTCTGCCTGAGTGAAGGTGGTCTTGGCACTTTCTATTACAAGATTCTGTTTTCGCTTGAACTTTCAGGCTAAAATTTTCATTCAGAATGTTTGCCTCCACTCTATTTACTTGAAAACTTCAGGGAAAAGAGCTCAGCCATATTCAAAACTGAAGGAGAAAACTGATCCAAAAATCTGGATCTGCTTTGGAAGAGCCTTTGTAGTTCTGAGTAGAGAACTAGAAACTTGTGCAGGCAGTTATCTAAGTGTCCTGGCTTTGTCTCTTGCTATTCTGGGAAGGGGCAGAAGCAAGGAAAACACTGGAATTGTGTACCTCAAAATGAAAACCTGAAATTCATAATTTGTTAGAAATAATAACTAAATTCTGTATTTGCAGTAAAGATTGGTTTTGAGAATGGGCACAGGACAGAGCTCTGCTTTGGGCAGGAGATAAGAGACATTGGAGCCTGGCAGTGACACCGTGCAGGGACTCACATGGGGAGCAGGATGACAGGGCTGGAGTGAGGAGCTGGGCAGGAGCAGCAGTCCCGGGCTGGGCTATGGCTCACAGGCAGTGGCAGCTCTGACCAGCTCAGCAAGATGCTCAGGATAAAGAGCCCTAGAAAGGATTTTAAGGCAGGGAGCCTGGTAGTGAAGTGGAATAAGTGTGAAATAGATGTGAGGCAATAGGCTGAAGAAAGCAAAGCCCAAGAAAAGGGCTCCAGGGAACTGCAGGGCAATATGGGCTGCCATCCCCACCTGCCACAGGACAACTGCCCCAGGGCAAGGAAGATCAGAAGTGCTGCTGTAACCATTCCGTTATATTATTCCGTTACATGCAGCAGCAGCGAGCTGGGCGGTAAATCTACAGCTTCTGACCCCGCTGGTGAGCTGCAAGAAGAGAGAATTGGGGCTGTGGTTAAGACAGTTGAGCGTTGCCTTTCAATTCCAGCCCCACGTCTGCCACAGGCTCCTCTGAGAGCTCGCCTAAAGCGCAGGGTTCACACCTACACCAACTGTAGGTTCCTCTTTTCTGGCAAACCAAACCCACACCCTGGGCTGGGGAACTTGCAGGGGTCCTGAGCTCTCCCACCTTCAGCCAAAGTCAATCAGAATTGTCCTCTGAACATAAAAATGTATCTGTTCTCTGAATTCTCTGAAAGATCAGGTCCTGGAATCTCATAAAGGTCCCCTTAGTTTCTAGAATAACGTTCCTGAGCACCAGCTCCCCAACACTGAGGCATTAATAATAATAATAAAATTAGACGTTTGTGTGGTGTAAAGACAAATAATTTTTATAAAACACTGACCCTATGATAGAGTGTCTTAGCAAAGACCTGGACACTATTTTTTAATTCAGATGTCTTTGAATGCATTAACTTATATGTGGCAGGGAGTGAATGATGAGAAATTAAAGTATATCTTAAGTCTTCATTCTCTGAGTAAAAGCCTTTCCTTCTGCTGGGAAACAGATTAGGTTTTTAGATTTTAAAAAATAATGACACTGAACGGGACACTGAATCAATGCCCTCTGTAATTCCGCTACATCTCCTTCTCACTTTAAGTCTTTGCTGAAGCAGGAGGCAGTTCTGTTTTTCCAGGAAGCATTAAATTCCAGAGCAATTGCATGTAAAACTGGCAAACAGGTGTTGTTAGTATACCGTTCATTTCAGAGAGATTACCATTGGTTGCATTGAATAAACACATGCATGTAAAATACTAGAAACCAAAAATAGACATAAAAACAAACTGGATACACAAATAGTGTGAAAATAAAATCGTAAAACTGTAAAATGTTGTATTGGTAGATCCTTTCTCTTCTCTTTCCCTTCCCCTTCCCCTTCCCCTTCCTCTTCCCTTTCCCTTCCTTTTCCTCTTCCCTTTCCCTTCCCTTCCCTTCCCTTTCCTCTTCCCTTTCCTTTTCCCTTTCCCTTTGCCTTTTGTCTTCCCTTTCCTCTTCCCTTTCCCTTTGCCTTTTGTCTTCCCTTTCCTCTTCCCTTTCCTTTTCCTTTTCCCTTTCCCTTTCCTCTTCCCTTCCCTTCCATTCCTATTAGGTATCTACACTAAATAGCAAGAGTTGAATCGTTTCCATTTCCACACTTCGCTGCTTAGAGAAGCACCTACAAAACACAGCAGCACTCACTTAAATATACAAGAATCACAGTCTTCATTCTCAAATGGATATGCATTACAAGCTGGAGCACACAGCTAAGATGAAAAAAATCCTCTAAAATTAAAAAAAACAGAACCGTGCCAGCAAACAACAAACTTTTACTTCTTCACTGTTAGGAGGGCCAGTCTTTGGATTAGCACTGACTCGTCTTCAGCTGCTGGAAAAAACAGATGTGGTTCAAAGAAGTCTTTCAAAGTGGTGGAGGTGTCGGCGCTTGGCCAGACCGGCCTCCAGCCCGCATCAATCAGCCCGGGGTCTCCAGCCCCATCCTCCCTGTTCCCCCTGCTCCAGGCACACACAGATCGGGATGCCCGGCTGGCACACACAGAGCGGGATGCCCGGCTGGCATCCCGCAGGAGCCCGGCTTGCAGGGCTGCTCATCCTCCGTGCCCGGCGCAGCCGCCTCCAGTCCCTGTCTCTGTCCCTGTCTCTTTCCCTGTCCCTGTCCCTGTCCCTTTCCCTGTCCAAGTCCCTGTCCCTATCCCTGTCCCTGCCCCTGTCCCTTTCCCTGTCCCTTTCCCTATCCCTATCCCTATCCCTATCCCTGTCCCTGTCCCTTTCCCTGTCCCTATCCCTGTCCCTGTTCCTCTCCCTCTCCCTGTCCGTGTCCCTGGGAACGCTGCCCGCCGAGCCAGCGGCTGCGAAACGCGGGGGCGTGGGGAACCTGGTTTCGAGGAGTCTCAAAACTTTAAATCTTAGCAGTATTCCTTACATTTGGTGGGTTTAAAATCAGAAAGAGGGGGGGGGAAGTGGGAAAGAAAGGAAAGGGGAGAAAAAAGATTTATTGTATTAATATGTTCTAGTATTGGGCTGTCCTTGAAAGGGTTGCCTATGGATAATGTACTGGGTTTAAGCCCTGAGATCCAGCTTTATAATACTCACTTTGCTACAGAGGGCCATGGCCAATCAGTTCTGGGAGTGTTGACCACAGTAACACGACTTATTTACAGCAGTAAGTCATCTGCTGGGTCAAGTGAGATTGTCAGTAATATACAGCTTTATGCTATGTATACATAAGTATGTCTATAAATCAGGCATATCTGGCCCAGTCTTTGCATGCATTTCCCATCATTGTATCCTGTTTTAAGTAATCTAATTCCTTCGAAGTGGAGTGACTTTACCTCCCCATCCAGAGGAGCTGTGAATCTTAATTATTCCATATATGATAGCGGAGGTGAAGCTTTCTCAGTACCCCTACAAAGTATTCAGTGTTTACTGCTCTCATTAAAAGAAATATTGAATAGGGGTCTTGAATGAAACTCTGCTTAATTAGAATCATGGTAGGTTTTTCCCTTTGATTTCAGTAAAATCAGATTTTCATATGTTATAATTTCCCAATTTAAAATTCAAATAACAACAACATGAAATGCCCCATTGGACTAGGTTATATGATCACTGCATTTCCTCTTTCTGTAAATACTAATAAACTTATTCTGCAGCCTCTTGGTGGCAATTGCTACAGTTTTCTCCTGCCAAGACTTACGCAGAGTGAAAGTACTCCCAGGATTTGGCAAAAGAAGCATTTGGTACAAGTCCAGGTTATCATCACGTAGAGAAATCCTGAAGACTTTATTCAGTTCTTATGTGGTCCTTTGGTAAAATTACATCACTAAACATTCAATGGAAGCAATGGAAGTGGGAGGCTTATTCTTTTTTTATAAAGTTAATATGCTTCCTTCTTACTGTTCATACTCTTTTGACAGCTCTCAAAGCAAAGAGCATATGAAATTATTCAATAGGAACAAACAGGGTTTCTTGCTCCTCTTACAACACACTGGTTGTTAATAGTTTGGACCATTGCAGGCCAAATTTAACAAATTAGCAGTGCCTGAAAAACGGAGTATTATATTCCCAGTATTAGTCATTTTCTCTGATTGATCTTCTACTGCTGCAACAGAGCAGCCTCTTGTAGGAAGCAGAGCAGACATTTGTCAGTAGCCCAATCACAGTGACTAAAAAACCTTACATAAAAAGGAAATTAATGTTCATTTTTGCATTTTCTGCAGAATTATGTCTCATTTCAATTAAGTTTCAAGTCAAGTCTGTTTGGAGACAGCATGCATATGAATTCACCCTAGCAGAAAACAACCTTGTTTTTAGGAAAAAACACGTGAACTATTTCGCCAGTCATACTGTGTTCATAAAAGTGTTAATTGGGCTTTGAAGTTGGTTCTATTATAAAGCACAATAGTATGAGAAGCAAACACTCAGCTGAGACAAGGCACTTGTTTTTTTATCCCTTTTCTTCTTCCCACAAATATCTTTTTCAGGGTGGACTCTGTACATCCATTCTCCCAAAACAAGATTTCCTGTCACACAGCTGTGTTCACTAGAGCCATCAAAGGAGTTAATAGATTATTAATAGCAGTTAAAGGTTATTACTTGCAATACCCTATCCCAGAAAGAAATCCCAGAAGGAATATGAGTCCCCACTGGATGTATTTCATATAAGTATCTTGAAGGACTGCAGTTTTGCCTTATTCTGCAAGACCCACCAGACCACTCCTTTCCAAGAGAGACTTCTAAAACAATAGCAAGCTTGCTTTTCTGTGCTTAGTGATAAATCTGGGAAGTAAGAATGTACTGTGCATATTGAATAGATCCTCAAGGCATACAAAAGACTTGTATTCAATTCAGCTCTTAAATATTCAAGAGTCACTCTAAATTTTCAGGAAATATGAGTAAAGAATACAGACAGCAGGAAAATTTGGGTTTAACCCTTTCCCAAATGGTGTTTTTCCACAAACGTCCTCACTGCTTTACAAATTCTGCACATCTGCACTGCCACAGACTTGAAGTCCACAGGGCTCTGTGCTTGGAAGGAGCTGCATTCCTGCAAGAGCCCTCGCAAAATCCATGCCAATAGTCATTCATCATTTGTATTCATCACCTTAATTAAATACCTATTCGGGTGCATGTTCACTGATTCACATAGTGGTACATTTTGCTGTGAAGCTGGGTCTTGGAATAATCCTTCAGCAGTGTTTATTTGTTGAGTCTGAATTTGATGCAGGATAGGGCTCAACATGGAAGTTCAGAAATACAGATACAGTTATTCTGAAGCCCTAATAATTCATCCCATTTTCTCACAGTGCACACATGTCTCTGGAGTGCTGTTTTAGACACTGATACCAACCCACTGCTTCAGGTAAAACAAAAATCTCATTTCCAAAAAAAACCAAAGGACTAAGCAGCCAAAATTACTTAAAATATACTCCCGGGTAAAACAGTTCATATGTTTCTATGAATCATTGGCTATATTTCTTTTTAATGTACAGAAATTCGTTCCCCTACAGAGATTCTATTCCTAGGGCTGGTTTATTGCAAGAATTCAACTTATAACAAAAGTAAATGCATATCCTTTCTCACATATTCATTTAATTTTCCCCAGATGAGGCTTTTAAACATACTATAGTCAACAAAAGTTCAAGTTCTTAGATATTTACTTGTTTCCACATTACATGGTAACATGATTAAAATGTAAAAGTCCATGAAACCTTCTGCTTTGTCTCTGAAGTCTCTTACCCTTTACTTGATGTTGGTTTGTAGCACAGGGCATGAAATGGAGATGGGAAATAGTGCATCCTTATGCTACTGTTAACCTGAAAGAATAATTACTAAGTTAATATCAAAGCTGATACTATTTTAAACCTGTGCAGTGACTACCTAGACCAGTGAGGATTGCTTACTGCAAAGTAATAAATGGTGAGTCGATGAACTAATTATTCTAATTCCATTGAAACAAAACACTGGAGCATAGCTATGTGCTAAGGGTGGACAAATTCTTTGCTTCAGGAGGCTTTCCTTAGTTCCGAACTAGTTCTACATTCAAGCTTTTATCATTAACTTTCAGTATTCCAGGAAATTCTGCCAATGATCAATTCAGGTCTGTTAAATTATAATACTCACTTGTACACAAGCAAAATAAAGGTCATAGAAGCTTTTATTTTGTTTTTTGCAGCATCCTGCAGAAACCCAATGTGAATGGTGATAAGCAATGCAAGTGATATTAATTCAGAGTTTCCCCTTTAAAAAAGGAAACGGGTCAAAGGATATACCCTCTGGGGTATGTGCTGGGATTACACACCTGTGATTAATCTAACAAACTGCTGGAGATGTGATTGTTTCTTCATAGAACTGCAGCTGAAACAACAGTTCTTTGGCAGTAAAATAAATGTAACCCCTTGCGGTGCCCCTAGACATACAAGATAATTACAACAAAGTACCTTCATAGGAAGTTAGGACACTCCTGCTGCATCATTAAAATAAACGGACCTGCGATAACTGATGCAGCCTTGGAAGTGCCACAGAGGAGCATGGTACTCAAGAGATGAAAGAGATCTGTGCTCCTCCCAGAACATGCATGTGACTTCCATTAACGGTAGTGGAAGCTGAGATTTCTAGTCCAAATCTAACAAGAATAGGAGACAGGTTTTATCGCTGTGAAGTCAACTACAGTTTTGCCATGGAGTTCAGCGGGGCAAGACTTCTAAAGTAAAACTTAATTATCCCAAGGCTTTCCAGAGCCACTCTGCTCCTCACAGTGGAGCCTGGTGCAGAGAGATTTAAGCTCCCTTCAACCCTGCTAGCTGCAGGAGCTGCAGAGCTGCATCTCCCAAGCAGTTGTCCAGGACAGGCATTGCCTGGGAAGAGGCAGCCCTTGCCACACTAACACCCTCCTGCTGCAGCCAGGACTCCTGCCCAAACCCACACAGCTCAGTGCTGGACCAGCGGCAGCCTGGGGACCACCCAGCCACTAAATGCATCCCCCAGGGGATTCCCCAACACTAGATAAAGTCAAAACACCATAAACAAGAAACAGTACTGTAAGTACTATTATTTCAATTAGAGAATGTTAGTGTGCATCAATACCAAATAAACACGAGGTTGAAGTTTTCACAGCTTGGGTGATGACTTGCAGGCCAAAGTCAGTGGAAGGAAGAAAGGGTTCCGAATGACTTAGTGTGTCCAGCACCAATCCCATTTCAATGCACATGCAACATACCCATTTTCATTACAAACATCACTACAACATTGTTTCAACAACTTTCTTCAGGTAGTAACTTCCAAAATCCCACACAATCAAACACCTCTACAATTCAGAATGCAGTTATTATAGATACTCAGTTGTTTATTTCAGCAAATCTTCATAGATATACCTCACAGTAATGCTCAAATTTCTCTACTTCCTCAGCACACATACCCAGTCACTCATAAACGAATCACTCCAATGAAGAGCTTTCTAAAGCCCTGTCTTAAACACTTGCTCCTCACTCACTGGGGTATTTGAAGTCAACATGTACATAACTCTATATCCAAAACATTGCAAAGTCACAAGGACTGGTAACAGGCTGTGGTGCAATCATGCTGGAGTACCAAATACTCATATACGACAGTCAGGGTCACTAGGAGAGCTAATTTATGTTCTGTTTATGATCATTTAGTGGGAAATAAAATACATTGAGGGCTGCTTTCCTTCATTATTATTTTCTGGACTTTATTTTTTAAGCCCAGCGGTGTCCATTTATTTGATTCCCACCTCTTCATTCTTTTCAGCTGAGTAGTGTGCAGATAATGCTGTAAATCTAAAGGAAAGGTCTAACCTTCAGAGTAGACAATTTTTTTCTCTAGAAACAGGAAAAGGCAATGTAGCATTATATATGTGAAAGTTGTCTTCACCACTTCAAGAATGAAAAATGTGATTTTTATTTTTTTTAAAGGTAAAACTGTACAGGCATAAATTTTGCATGGGTAAATGTTTATGTAGGAAAGTTTACCATGTTACAGAATCCTGTTCTAAAACAACCAGGGCAGTATGACTCTTTAATGTAACTTCTGGCACAGTAAATTTGTCAGTATAAATGGGGCCCTGAGCTGAGCAAACACACCAAGTTGTCTGTCTCGTGCCAATGGAAAAAGGGTCTAACAGCCAGGATACAAGGAAACAAGTGCCAGGTTCCAACTTATTTAGAAACACAATGAAAGCATGTGGGCTCAGCTTTTAGGGCAAGAGTAAAGGGACGTTCCAGGAATATCTCCCCCTTCCAGTCCCACTAACTGATTGTACCTCTTGGCTAAGAGTGGATTCGATTCACCGTGACGTGAATCAAATGTGGATAAGAAGCAAAAGGCAGATAAAAGAGGAGCTTTGTTCTTAGATGTTCTTCTACTCTACCACTAAAAAACACATGTCGTCTAAATACTGCCCTGCTGCAAAATTGGCGAAAAACCCCAGAATTTGAGACTGGTTAGAAGGTTAATAGCTGAAGAAAACCTTATCATGAGATTCAATCTTTTTTTCAATGCATACCACACACATAAACAAAATAAGCACTAAAAATTCAGAAGTCTCCTAAAATAATAAAGTAACTGAAAATAATTTTAAAAGCCCCAATGTCATTTAGAAGTGCTGCTTTATATGAGATTTTAAATAATATAAATGAAAACAGAACTTTTTCTTTATGAAGCCCAGTGTTGGACTGAAAATTCTGAATTTACAGATGAGCTTGGAGAAAGATAATTCTACATTTTCATGCCAGTAATTCATTTCTCATACATCTCTATTTTTCTTTCAGTTTGATAGTCATTCCTGTCACGATCCTCATATTGATATTCAATACAATCATTCCTTGCAAAACCAGTTAACTGACTACATGATTATCATATTATCTCAGTGAATTCTTCTTTTGAAATAAATGCCAATTAACCTAAGGTAACATGATGCATAAATCAAATAACTGCATCTTTATAGTCTTCATAAAAAATAATCCCCATGTAACACCATTTTTAAAATTCAGCAAATTCCCTGTTTACAGTAATTATCTTTAAATATAAAACTATTTTTATTTACTAATGTGCAAGACTGTGCCCGTATGAAAGTTGATGCCTTTTATTTTAATCACATCAAGCAAAGCTTTCTTCGCCATTTCTGTCTAAAGCCTTGCTGCCCAGTTGCTATTGCTGTGTGAAATACCCTTCTTTACCAGGCTGTATAGATTAACAGGACCCTACAAGCTGTATTTTATAACTGTGCTTTCAGTAAATACCTTACAGATGTTTTCAGCTAGAGACTATCTTCTGTCTTTCTGAGTCTTCATCCTTCCAAAGATTTATTTCTAAGTCTCTTCATAATTCAAAGTTCACTTCAGAAAAATGGTTATGAGCTTCTCCGCAGCTTTCTGGTCTTCAGCCCAGATCAAGCACAGTCTGAGCTTCCCTCCAGGAGTCCCCCCTTTCATGAGACCTATTTCTTGTTTTGTAAAAAAAAGTAAAGTTTTTTGGGCCAGATCTTCACTTCTGATACTTGATATCAGTTCTCAGGATTGGACTCTGCTTTTAGAAAACATCACACATCTGGGGCTGGGGCACAGATAGCCAGACCAGGATCTCACCATCCCCGACTGGAGACCCACAGGTGATTTGTATTTATTTCCCTACCCAAACATTAAGAAAAGTCTCTCCTTTTTATATCTATTCCTCAGCAAGGAGTAGGGTTTTGTCCAATGTCACATCCATTCACTGGGATATTTTAGCTTTTTGTTTGGGAGTCTCTCTGATTACTGTTCGGTAGCAAGGAGTATTTGGGTTAACTTAATTGAACTCTAACTGATATTGGTAATTTTATTCAATCTGTTACCCTCTTCGATAATTTCATTGTACATTAAAAAGCTCAACATAAAATTTTTTTCAAGTTATGACAAAACTTGAGGTATGGAGTAGAAAATCTTTGGTAAAAACTGGAGATTCCTTTGTAAACATATTTCCCTCACAAGCTGGAGTCACCATCTAGTTCCAGTCTCCAGCCAGAACAGATAAATCTAAAACCAAAGCAAGGCAGAGAACAACAGGTTCAGCCTGCAGTGTCTCCCTGGACCCAGTAAATTGAGTTTTGCAGTGAGATTGTGTTACCAAAAGGTTGGTTTCACTTGTTTTATTTTACTGCTCTGGGAAGACATCCAGGAGTAAGACCACGACCGCTGAAGGATGGAAAACTCCTGTGTCTTACCACGTTAAGGCACTGTGGCAGCCTATGGGGTCATAATGCTGCTACCAAAGGTGATAAGATGAACTCTCTGAAATATTGGCATTGCCTGCCATCTCTTCCTCACAAAATGATTGCTCAGACAGGTCTTTGCTTTTCTCATCAAACTCCATCCTGCTTGGGAATGGCAACACCATGCAAGGCTGCCCATACACCTTCAGAAGCTGGGATGCACTGTCACTCCCCTCTGCTGCCAGAAACATGATTTCTAATCACACACATGAGCTTCCAGGGATTTGAGATGCTCTCCATGCATGAGAATTCTAGTTGGAAGTATAGACATGAGTCCACAGTATTTCTACAGGGCATCTCTATAATATGGCTTTGTTTTATAAACTCCATTTGGCCAGGTTTTCAGTTTCAGAATAAGACAAAAATTCTACTCTGAGACCCTCCTTCCCCCATCCCCTTATCAAGAAGCCTCTTTCAAAGGAAGAAGCTTGTTTACTATTCAAAAATAAGTTTTACCATGGCTAAAGCCATTTCCCCTTACTGAATGGACAATTCTGGCTAAAGTTTTCGAAACTGATTCAGCACAATCCAGGTTCACGCTAAGGGAAATTTCAGTCTAAGCAGATAACAGATGGTAAAGTCATAAACAACTGAGAACCAAGTCTTTTAGTAGAAACTAACAGAAGACCTTAATAAGAGGTCGTGCTAACATGTCTGCTCATAAAACTTAACTTTTACGTGGCATATTCTTATTTCAAAGTGGACATATGAATAGTTATCATAAACTTGTGTACTTTCATAACTTTATGGTTTTCATCGCCTATTTTAATAGCTCTGAGATAGTCCATGCTATACTTTCATATGGTATGAGCTTATGAAAATAGTGATAGAATCTCATACTATAAATCATTTGCAAAGGAAAGAAATATTATTGTGGGGGGGTTTCTAAGAAAAGAGTCTGTAGAAATGCATATTCATTTAGGTTATTTAAGTATATATAAATATTTACATTGTCCTTTCATATTAAAATGTTTTAGCATTATTTAAAATACAAAAATACAATGCTAGGGGGAATTCCAGAGACCACTTTTCAGGGAAGCCCTGCCAAGGGTATGCTGTGGCTGCAGAGGACAGGAGAAGTGAGGGCTACAGTCCCAAGCAGAGAATTTACACATGCACAAGGCAACCGCACAATTAGTTGCAAGTATGAGCTGGAGCTGTCGTTCCAGCCACAGCCACTCACTTGCCTTGCAAATACCAGAAAGATCTCACACCTTCTCTGTCCTTTTGACATGAGACATCACTTTTGGTCATACAGGGTCTAGGACAGGCTGATAGGTCTCAGGGTACTCATGGTGTGGTCACACACGGGTCCGTGCCAGACAATAACCTGAGCTGCTGCAGCCACTCCAATCTCAGTGGCAAGGTCAACCCCTCTGCTAGTGACAAGGAGATTATTTGTGACAAGGAGATTATTTATGACAAGTGTCCGAGATCCTGCCATGAAAATGGCAAAGGACTGAGAAGTGAGAAGCTTCCAAAGCCCTGAAATGTATTTTTCTAAAAGAGATAGGATTTTGTTTAACTTTTCTGAATTGCAGATTATTGCCCAGGAAACAAAATGTTAAGAAGATAAACTTGTAATTTAAATTACTAGTACTTCCAGGATACTTAGAAATATATATTCTTTTCGTCTATCCTGATGATTAAAAATGCCTTTGGGATCGTGCCTAGAATAATGTTTCACAGTATGGAGGCCAATAAAGAGTCTTTTTGCTAAAAACTTGGATCAGATACACTGTTACTGTTCCCACCTCTTAATCAATTAAAAATATATATCATAACAGCATATGCCTTGTAAGAAGGAAAACACAGAAGTTATTCTCCTCTCTGAGAACACAAATAACTGCTACTCAGTTTAATGGGACATATATATGTACACCAAATGAAAAATATCTTCCAGAATATGAAGGACTCATATGTATCTGTAAATTATTACATGGTTAGGTGCAGGTTGGCTCTTCGCCACGCTAGACTCAATGCACCCAGTTTTGCCTTGCCTTGGAAGCTGAACAGTCCCAGACCTGGCTAGCATTTCATGCAGAGACCATCTGGGCATTCAATGTGCCACGAGCACAAGCCAAGAAGTCGCAGGGTGGTGAATATTAGGCCGTAGAAGCTGGATGAGTGGAAATATTTCATTCAGCTCCCTCAATACTGCTGAACCAATGAATGAGAATTTCACCGTTACTCTCCTGCCTGTCCCTGCCTTCATCCAGTAAGGCAATATTGATTTTGATGAGAAGGATACTGGAAGCAGCCAAAGGGAAGGATACAATGTAAAAAAATATCTACAAATGTAACATTAAATTAGAAAGAAAGTGAAGAAAATGGTGATAAGTGGGGTTTGACCACTCAAAGTCAAGTGAAATCTGTCAGATGAAACAGATGAAATCTGTTTGCAGAAACCTGATTTTTTTTAGTTCACTCCCCAAGTCTATTGGGAGGTATTTTCTTTAACAAAGTAAACAAAAAAGCCCTATGGCTGAACACACTAAGTTTGTGTGCTCGTATGCACTGTGACTGAAACCAAACCAAACAGAAAGCAACTTTCAATTTGCAAGTATATGTATGTGTAAGTTCTAACATTATTAGAAGCATAATGTTAAAAGTTTTGACAGTCAAAACTTTTAACATTATGCTTCTAATTGAGAGATATAGCTAATGCCTGAGGCTACTGCACAAAGCACTGAAGAAATCTAAAAACCAGTGTGAGCTTTAGCAGGAAGGCAGGAGGAGGGAACTTCAGCAAGTCCATTTCTTTGAGGTTTGACCATGAGAAACAAGACATCCTCAAAGCATCAAGAGCATTGGCAATAGCCAAGACATGGTCTTGGGGAGTGTTTTGATCACTTGATTTGGGTGGGGTTTTTTTGTTTTTGTTTTTGGTGGGGTTTTTTGTTTGCTTGTTTTTTTGTTTTTGTTTGGGTTTTTTTTGTTTGTTTTTCTATCTCTTCTTCCTACCAAGAACTGAAAAGTATTTAAAATGTTAGTTAAATAAAATTAGAGAATGAATATTACTACTTACACAGAAAACATTTGATAACTTCGTGATGCCTAGAGTTTGTTTTACTTATACTTGAAAAACTTTCATGTCATTATTTTTTAAGGAAAAAAATTTTAATGCCATGGGTATAAGCATGTTAAAAAAATTAAAAGAAGAGAACTTGTTGAGAGCAGATGTTTTTTTAAATAAAACAAGCTATTGATGGCAAATTGCTAGTTATCATCATGCTAATTCTTCTTCCGTGAGCTGCCAGCATCTATAAAAATATTCTAGTGTGCATCTACCCAGAAATGGAAGGAGAAAAACTGGCTGTACTACTGATACACCACTGGAATCAAAGGTCCCAATTCTCCTCCCACCATTTTACCATAACTCCTTGGTTACAGCTATGCAAAGTGAACATGTGGATAACTAAACCAGAATAGCAGCATTTGACAACAATTTACAGGGGTGTAAAATTTCTGTGCCGTGTTCTAGGCAACAAAGAACCACAGGAACTGTAACCCGTTATCTGAAACTTCACTATCTGCAAACGCAGACAGATACAAGCAAATCCTTCATTGCAAGCAGCAACGGGCTTGCTGTCATTAATCACTGCAAGGAGGCTATTGAAGACAGATCCTGGGATGGATTTCAGTGGCAGCCTGCAACTTTATTAGCTTAACATTTCCAAGCATTTAAGTGGATTCAGTGTAGGAGTTAAGAGACTCCCACCACATAAATTATAAGTCATGGTTGACTGTCCTCAGCTTACCTATGGAAACCAGTCTCAGGCATCTGACATCTTCTCACCTCAAAGAGAAAGATAGGAGCATGGAGGGGGGAATCAACTTGCAGGGGCTCTGGGTGTCCTTCTTCAGCAGTCTACCAGCAAAAGCCCAGCTCTTCACTTCTGGAAGCTCATACTACAGACTCTTATCCATGCTAGATAGCAGCTTGAACTTTCCAAGTAATTATTACACTAAATATAACAAAGGTATAAAATTTACTTAGTATTTATACCCTATTGCTATGCCATATTTATTGACATAATGACATATGAGTGCAAAAACAGACGAATAAGACATAAAAATTCCTCTCTTTCCCCAGTTTTAACCTAATGAAAAATAAGTTATTCTGACATCAAAAGAGGCAGCATCAAGTCTGCAAACTCCTGAAAACGTGGTTCCAGGGTTATAACTAGAGGTCAAGAATGAAGATACAGTTTAAATTAACCAGAGTTCCCAGTTGCAGCTGGGATGTGACATCATGTCACATAACCTCAGGAAGCACCATCTAGCCTCCAAAACTGTGTTCTTCTAAGGGTGAGAAACCTTTTAATTTCAATGTAAGATTTATTCACTGGCAGTCTATGCCCCACTTGACCCAACACTGCCTGTTTTCTTAAATAGTTCTTCTTCCTCTGGCATTTGTCTCCAAACCCCTCACAGATGTTAACTGTGTCAGTGACAGAGAGAAATCCAGGTCCTACCATCTCCTGACCCAGCCAGCGGGAGAAAAAGCCAATATAAGAAGGAGGGAAAACCCTTCTTCTGCCCTGTCCTGCCTAAAACAAGCTGTTCAACAAGGCTCTGACCACAGTTCTCATTTCTACACTGGGCAAAAAGACAGTGTAACATGTTCATCAGGCATGAAACAAAGAAATAATCCCTCTCCAGGAATTAACAGAATTTTACAGTAAATAGATCTTGTTGAATGTACTTCAAGCGATAGTTAAGGCAAAGAGCTTTGGAATGCTGAATTGAAATAGATAAAGGGAAGAACAGTATTTTGGGAGCCATGAGTTGTGAGGAACGTATTGGAAAGCTTTTGTGACTTGGACACACCTTCCACTTCCCTGCTATTGATCAGCAGATTGAAAACATGCATTTCAACATGATGATGTGGTCTGGAGTAATGCAGGCTCTCAAAAGAGCCATGGTCCCAGTATATACAGGAAGTCAGCAGTGGGTGCAGTGGACAACGAACACATCCAATAATGCACAGGTTACATTTCTTCCCACACAAAAAAGACAATAAATGTATTCTCTGAATCACAAGAAGAAAGATGACTCACCCAAACTAAAAAAGAAATTCAATCTTAAAATTTTGTCATACGGATTTGGACCATTGGGTGAAGACTGTAGCTAGGGGTCAAATGCCTGTGCCACCAGCATCCCCCCCTGTGGAGCAGGAAAAGCTGGAGCTGAAGGGCTGGAAACACAAGACAGGGCTATAAACTCACTGAAGGTTTGTCTTGGCATTTGTTTTTTACAGATTTGCAGATGTAGCAAATGTTCTGTTTAAAATACCCACCCAGCTGCTTTGTATCACCTTCAGACAATTTAGCACACACCGGTGCCCTTCCCTCCAAGACAGTCAGCAGCAGCCAGGGGGTGGCCCTGCCAGGTGACAAAGAACGGCCAGAGGCAGCAGCAGGGGCCTGGGAGGAGGGGGCTTGGCCCCCAGGGTGGCAGAAGATCCTCACAGAGGAGAGCCCAGCATGCTGAGGGGTCTGCATCACCCCTGGAACAGGAGGGCAGGGGGCCAGGGCAGTGTCTGGAGCAGGTCACAGCCAGCTTAGCACTTAGCAGGAGGGAGGTGACAACTTCTGAACTCTGGGAACAAGCAATCCAATTTAGCCCAGCAAGGATCCTGCTGCACCAGGGGGCTGCTGGGAAGGGGCAGAGCTGGCTGGAACAGCCAGGAGAGCAGCCTAGATCCTGGATTGCTGATATCCAGCAGGGAGGAGCAGCCACCCTGCCCAAGCTGAGCCCCTGTGCTTTCCCTTAGGAAGAGAAACCAGCCTGGTGTCCCATGTCTTGGCATAAGCAAATGTCCTGGTTGCAGAAGATAAGGGATAAGATGTTCTTATATACTTTCCACATCAACCCTGGGGACATGGTTTTGGGAGGTAACACTGGAATTGCACCATTTTGCCTCCCCCTCTGCAGCAGGAGGGTCTCGGGATCAGCTCCTGCATACCCGGTCTCTGCTTTTGTCTCTCCCTTACTAGAAAGGCTGGTCGGAAAGGAGAGTGGCCTGTCTGGAGTTTAATTTCCTGCTGGTGTTAAATCACCACAGCAGAGCAGGCTGCAAATCTTCGACCATTTTGCAAGTTTTCAGTAGTTCAGTGCCCTGGCAATTGTTAACTTACTACAGCCAAAGACCCTGGTCCAGGTTACTGCTGGAGAATTAGAAGTGTAAAAACGGAAATCCAGTTACTTTAGTGAGATTTTTTTGTTAATTCTCTGCCAGAGGAGGGCTCCTTTGTCAAACTTTTATGCACTTGGAGAAATAGTGGCTAGAGGAACAATTACCATTACAGAGGGCAATGGGCCAGAAGCTCTGACCTATAGTGGATAAAAGAAACTTTTTCCCACTGGGTCCCAAGGCAGGTTGTGCCCACAGGCCATGCTTGGCAGGGACTGAGGCAGGCTGTCCAGAGGCAAAGCTGCTGGCAGACAAGAGCCACTGCCATGAACTTCCGGTATGATCCATGCAAAGAGTTGTGCATGCTCCTTTGGATTTGAGGACATCAATAGCTAGCATACCACAGTGATGGCTCAGACATCTGAAATTACTGCAATTCTTGGATACACTGGTGTGCTGGAAGGAAAGAAAGAATGAATTATGCAAATGGAAAGAAAAAATTAATTATACAAATGAAAATAATGGCTATTGCTGAGCACCCAGTGCTGGCAACAGTGGAAATCAAACTCTTTCTGAACATGATAATATATGGGTTCTTGTACAAGAACAGGACTGTTGTCCAGCACTAGAATGTTACAGGCTGGTGCAAGGAATGAGCTGTGCACAGGAGCCATCACCATGGCTGAGCAGGAGGTGCAGCTAGTGCATAATCAGATGCTGGAGACAGCCTCTCAAAACTCTGACAGCAGCAGAGGAGGAAGGTGTTGAGGCAGCCCAACGAGTACAGCTAGAGATTGATTTAAGAGAAGCCTTGGTGCAAGGCGGTGAAAGGGAGCAGTTAGCACAGCTGCAGTAACACCAACACCACACCAGTGCATCCTCCAGGAATAAAGGGGAGCTTGCCAAAGTATGTGCAACACCAGATTGCTGCTAAACTAAAGAATGCTCCTGGAAGGCAGTTTCCACTTTTAATTCCCTGAATACCAGGTACCAGTGAAGCAGAATAATATTCTCAAGGTTAGTCTAACTGGACAACATGCCTAGTCCTGGACATCCCTACCTGCACACCCTCAAAAGCCCAAAAGAGACATAAAACTGTGCATTGGCTGCATGAGATGTATTGCATGAGCAAGTCAAACACATGGATAAAATATTGGGAGTAAGACATTTCAGCAATTTTAATTTCTATAATCTCAGGTAAGGAGGGAATCAAAGGACCAAGAAAATAAACTGCATCTTTGGATCACTTCAGTCCTTCTGGACCTGGAAAAAATCAGGCACAATTTAGAAATACTGAAGGATCTACAGAGTTTTTTAAATTAAAAAACTAAGGAGGTTCAGTTCAAGGTATTGTTTCTGAGTACTAAAAAAGCCTTCACATATTTCATAAAACACATTAAGAATGGCAAAGATCTTTAAGCTTTTAAAGACTTAAACCTCAAGAAACAAAGAGTAGCCTGTAAGGAGCTGTATCCTCAGCATAACATCAGTGAGGAGCAGCTAAGGGTTTCAGAGCACCACCAGAAAGAGTACAAAACAAAGAAAGAAACCAGCAAAACCACAGGCTTCTGCACAGAAGACATCACATCTACAAAGCCTTTGATCATGCTTTCGAAACCAACAGCACCATGTTGTTATTTAAGAACACAGTTTTTTAGCCAAAAGAAGAAAAGCTGATGAGTAAAACAAATGAACAGTTTCTGAGACATGTTTTGTTCAGGTTTTCAAAACCACCCCTCAATTTTCAGGAGTTTGCAATGCCCCAAAATCTCCTGGTGACATCCAGAACTGGTGAGGCTGGTAGGTGTTCTTTGATGAGTTTCACACAGATTAAATGAGGGTTGCTACAGAACTGAAGAGTTCAATTGTTATGGAAGTCCTCAAATCCTCTCATTTACATTTACTCAATAAGGAATTCAGTGTACACAGGCTCACAACAGCCTGTAGCAACCCTTTATCAAGCACAGCCTAGCAAGACATCCATGGAGTTGGATTCACAAACTAGCTGGATAAACATTCTCAGCTCAAGAGAAAACAAAAGGAAAACGTGACTGCTGTTTGCAGGGCACAAGTGTGCACAGACTCTCTCTGGTTTCCCCGCACTGGACAAGACTGACCTGAGGATCCAATTTACTTCTTATGTACAACAATGTCTATCAAAAGAGACCCCAGTTCAAACATAGTACAAGAAAGTGACCACATGGAGTTCATGCAGATTAATTTCAAGGACTTAAAAATCTGGAAATCGCCCCTTTCTTGTGTAGGAAATAGGTGACAGCGGAGCTGCTGAAACATGAAAAAGAGCTTGAGACTGTTCAAGACAGGTTGATGAAATGCATGTTGCTGTGGTTCAGCCCAGAGCACTGCATCTGTGATGATGCAGTATGAAAGTAGGAACTTCACCACTGCTGTTATATCTTCTTCATTCAGACTTCTTTATTTTTGGAAAAAAAGTATAGCATGTTTCTAACACAATTAAAATCTGTTCTGCTTTGATATGTTTAATTCATATTTGCAGGCAATAATGGAGCAGGAATACACAGACTTACTATTTTTTAATTCTAGAAAAACCTGACAAGGATATATAATAAGAAGATCTGAGGAGTAATTTGTCTCTGTAACCTAATTTGTGCAAGTTTCAGCCAAGGACGTTTATCACTTGCTTTCTACCTCCTCCAGGAAACAGGCAGGGGAAAGCAGAGCAATAAGTAACGCCTTGCAGAGCACGCCATCGGTTAGGCAGGAAGAGGCATCCTTCCTTCCTCTTTAGGGCAACATAAACTGCTCCATTTTAGATATCATTTTTTTGTTTTGCTGAATACTGATCTCCTTGCCATAACATTAAGATAAGGACCAAGACCGATCAAAAATGACAAGGCAGCAACAAACAAAAGACAAGGAAGAGAGACAACATCTCTGAGAGATCCAGTTCATTTACTAACGTCTATTTTTGTTACGGTCACAGGACACTCAGTTTCAACAGCATTAAAACTTGATTTTAAAAAGCCACATTTTGCTCAAGAAAATAAATCCATTTTTATTCTGTAATATGCACAGCCATCAGACTATGACTGCTAAACAATTTTTTCAATTATTATTAATTTTCAGAAGAAAATAATTTAGGCAGAATTTAAACGAGAAACCTGTAAAAGCAGTTTGAGTGCCCATAAGTTGCATCATAACGGCTGCACAGAAAGGGGACAAAGAGGGAAGACAGCACAGGAAACATCACTCTGGCATTTCCTAATTCCTGAGCACTTGACTATACAACCCCCACTTATTTTTGTATATAATTTCCTAATGGAAATTTCCTTCGTGGAAAGGATAGCAGCATCCCACAAACCCTCTCCTCCCAACCCACCTGACCCAAAAACATGGGATGCTCTGGGGTGCTGTCCCAGCCTGCCCAGAGATCTCAGCTCCATGACATCCTCTAAGGCTAGGAAGAACAAGAACTGCAGTCAAATCCTCAGGAGACCAGAGCACAAAAGCCCAAACACACACAAGCTGTAACTGCCCCAAGGATCATGGCTCAACTAAACTCCCACACATTTTCCCAGGAGCAGCTAGAAGTGTCTTTCCAGATACTGTTGTTCTCCTAAATACTGGCTTGTGACACTGCTACAAAAGAAACATCAGCTTTTCTGTAAGATTTTTCCTTTATTTGCTTCTTAACATGAGCCAAATAAACAAATTTATTTCTCCTCTTTTTGGAGAAATCTGAAGTCTTTTAGCTGAAGTTTTCCATCACAAATTCTGCCTAAGGCTTAATATTTCTTTGGAAAGTTTCAGTCCCAGCAGTTAAAGTTTGGCTGAGGTATGAGCATGGCCACATAATGGAAAGATTCAGAAAGCTTAAGTTATGGGCAATAAGACTAGCTCAACCACTAAAACACGTATAAACACCCTTATATCTGCAAACTTTCTCAATTATGGAAGATGTATAGCTAGTGACTGAATTTCCAAATAAATACATGATGTCCAAAACTTACTCATGGGAGTAGCTTCTTTAGCATTACTCATGTCTATGCAGTGTCAGCATATCTAAGTCAAAAGAAATGCTTTTTTTAAAGCAAGGCTAACTCTTGGGGAAGAAAAAAATTGTTGTGCCTATTTGTCTGTTTAATATATTTAGGTTATTTGATAAATTAGAGTGCACAAAAGTGGCAAAACATCATAGCATATTGTCATTTCATTTTGAAAGGGGAGAGCATTTCTCTTATTTTTTCACTATTCTGCAGATATAAATGATATAATTGATAGAATAACAAGGTGTAAATAAATGTATGATATGCTGCTGTGTCTGCTGCTACAACCATAATAAGACTACAGTAAGACATCAATTCACAGGACTCCCTGGCCACAGGTTGAAGCTGAACCTCCAGCTTGTGCCTATGGTGGCTGTACCCTGCACCCAATGACAACTTGAGCCCCACTGGAAACCAGCAGTTTTTCCTCATATGCCATCAAGACACATGCACGGATTTTTTTGCTCTTCCCTTGATTAAAAGAAACCTCTGTTGACACTTCCACAACATTCCTTCACACACCTTAATCCTCCTTCCTTATCTGAGATAATTCCCAGGCAATATGGAATACAAAGTCAGGACAAGTGGAAAGACAAATTACCACAAGGAACTGCATCTGAGAACCTCTGGGATAAAGTCACATGGCTTTGCACGTGGCTCCACAGTTATTTAAATAAGCCTTATCTGCCACACTGGTGGTGGAACAGTCCTACTGTGAAACAACAGTATTTCAGCTTTATGTGCTTATCATCCTTGTTGTTCTCAAATTGACCTAGACAGGTAAGTATTACAGCTCAACTTGTAGATGGATTTTCATGCAGATCCCACTGTGATCAAGTACAGTCAGTCTGATTTTCAACAACCCTGCCAGATGAAAACTTACAACCTGCCTTGAGACAAAGACGAATGGGACTATCTTTGATGTTGCAAGCCCGGTAGGAGGGAAAGTAGATAAAAGGTGTTTATATGCCATCTTCTGCCATTAAAATAATGCACAATGCAAAGTCAAAGTAAGCATTTCAGTTTTAGTAAAATCAGCAGTAGCCCACAGAAATCTGTCAGGAAAAAGCAGACCTCTTGCAAAGAGCACATAGAAACAGCCTTCTCTAATTGTTTCTCTAAAAACAAGAATTGGTTCTAGTGGTAGGTTTTCACATGTAGACGCACACAACAATAATAAAATCAGTCCTTTATCATGCCAGAAATGGTAAGGCTTTTAAAATGAGAATGGAGCCCACAAGTAGCAAACACCTTGTCAATTGTGCCTTGGAATTCATACAATTAAATTAAAATACTGGTAAACTAATTAAGTGGTCACATTAGTATTTGTGCTGCCAAATGCTTTGCTTTATAAGGTAATTCAGGGAATTTATAAGACCTTTAACTTGCTTGCAAAAGATTTTAGAATTCTAGCAAAATTAAAGACTCAGAACCAGGAAAAAAAAAAACTTTTCTCAGTCTCATTATGTAATGATTTGGCCAAGATACAAAGCTACAAACATTTGCGTCAGTCATATTCTCAACAAAAATTGTTGCGACACACAAAAATAACTGCACATTTCAACCAGAGGCCAGGCCAAGAGGCTCCTGTGGGAGCAGCTGCAGCATCCCCTGCGCGGGATGAAGGCAAGCCGGGAGGATGACGGGGGAACAGGGCTGCGCAGCCCAGGGACACCGGGAAGCCCCGCTCCACACCCCAAAGAACGCTGCGGTCCTGGATGGGACTTGCGCGGTTCGTCCTGTGACTCAAGCTGTGATGCCCGCTAAAGGTTCAGGTTTCAGATCCTGCTAACGAGGAATGCTGCTGCTGCCGTCGCTGGGAATTCCTCTTGAGGGGGGTGGAGAGAGAGAGAGATTGAGATTGTGTTCACCTTTAGAAAACCCAGCCTACAATGAAAGGTACCGAAGAGTCAGGATGCTGGAATAAGACTGTTTGTGTGGTTTTCATTTAGCTGTTTATGCGCGCACTCTCTTAGACAGTCTTTAATTGAACAATCACGAATAGGATTTGTTGGGTTGTTGGGTTGTTTTTTTCTTTTTCTACAAGGCTTGATTTGGTAGTCATTAAACAGCTAAGCATTAATCAGGCTTGTGTGATTAATTAGGTTATTTTTAGGGAAATATTTATCTCACTGAGACTTCGGGTTTAGATTTAGCTGTGGATAGGTAACTCCCGGTTTTCTGTCATCCTTAGCTTCCCAAAAGCAGTTTTCTGAACCGCTGGTGAATACCACAACCCGGTACTGCGGGTTCATTCGCCGCATTCAGGACACTGGGTGCGTGGAAGGAGCGAAGGGTGGGTTCGGGGAGGGTCTGCAAAAAAGCGAGAGAGGGAAAGCGGGTGAGGGGCAGCTGGGCTGCCAGAGAGCCAAACTGCCCCAGGCAGCCTCTTCGGGAGCCGGGCTGCTCGGGTACAGGCGGGGACGGGGCCGAAACTTTCCGCATGTGTGCTTTTAAGCCCGCAGGTCAAACCGACGGAGCGGTCCCGGCAGGAGCCGCCCCCGAGCCGCCGCAGCCGCTCCGACCTTTGAACCCGATGGCTGCGGTTCGAGCCCGGTTTTCCGCAGGGAAGGAGCCAGGAGCTCCCGCGCCGCCCAGCGCTGCCCGGAGCTCCCACGCGTGGGCGGCTCCGTCTTCGGAAAACGGCGCCCGCCACCGTAAAGACACGGTGTTCCTGTAAGAAACTGGCGACAGCCGGGACTGAGCTACCCCGGGGCAGGGATAGCCGGTGCCGCATCCCCGTCACCCCGCGAGGGGCTGAGCAGGGGCCGGGAGAGCCGGGGATGGGGATGGCACAGCAGACGGGCTCGTGAGGAGCCTGCTCTGGAGAAGGCACACGTATGAGGGCGTCCCGATGGGATAAGGGATAACCTGTGTTCCCCGAAAGAACGCAGAACCGTGTCCTGCCTGCTTTGTGCCCGCGTACCGCGGGGGTCTCAGCATCCCTCCGGAGCATCCCCCACAGAGTGCCGGGCTCCCTCGCAGCCCGGGGAGACTCCTGACTGCCCGAGAAACTCCCAAATCTCTTGTAGGCCCTTCCCTTAAGGCATGGTTCATTAATACACAAAGTAACACCAAACAAAGCTTTTTCCTCTGACCAAACAGTCGACACAGCCAGTGGGCTTTCCCTTCGCACCCCTCTCGACTTAGAAAAAGGCCATGCTCCTTCCCCTGCACCCACCCCCTCGGAAGAGGCTGGGAGGCGGGCGGCTTAACCCTTCCCTGCCTTCTCCACCCCTGGAAACTTCAATAAAATACCAGGGCCTCTAATCACCCTGCTTAATACCGCTGAATGAGGAAAGTCAATTATCCACTCATTGGGGAAGGGCTTTATACTAAGACGCAGATGAAAAATTCTTGCTCTGAGTTGGTTGTGTTGATCTGTATTTATTGGTAACTTGACTGCCTACATAAGAGTATATAAAGGCACCTCATTGATATATGTATATTAATATATTATGAGAGGTCTCATAACAGGACTCACACTTTGCATGCTTCTGACTACTATTATTTACAGGATCCTACAAAAAGAGATTTAGAAAATCAATCACATTTTCAGCACTACTTACTTTGGTCATGGGAACTAAAGGAAAAAATCAGTGATAGCTACACTACCAAAACCTTAACTAAATTCTTTAGTTAAAACCAAAGAATAACTGGGTAAGTGCAGAGTTGTCCCCTTTTGCAGCTAATAGAGTTAGACGTTCATGTAAACAGCTGTGAATCGTACTGTGGGTATGTTTTTATGGGACAAAAAAAAAAAGGTTACAAGAAAGCAGGGGAAAAAATCTATCCCATGTAAACCAGAGGAGATGCACTTCTTCCCCCCCGTAGTGCTCATTTGGATATCAGTATGTTTCATTTCTTAAAAAGGGAGAAGATGTCAGTTGCTGTGAGCCCAAGATGTGATCTAGGAGCTTCAGGGTGGCATTTCAAAACAGAAGATGTAATCAAAATCTGCGTATTTGCCAGGTTCTGGCACTCAAATTTCACACGATCTTATTTTCAGTATAAAGTGCATCAATATATTTCCTTCTCTGTAAAATACCTGGGGTACCTAGAGCACTAGGGTTTTTTTTAAGTCTAATTGATATTTAGATTGACCAAGAGCAGTCTAGAGATGTTTTCATTAACATTTTTGTTTGACTAGGCTGAAAAAGGGTTAAAAGCAACTATAGTCTCACAGTCAACAGAAAGCTATTGAAATGTTTGATTATCCCTGAAGCAAAGGAAAGAGGATAGTAATACAACAGCAACCTCTCTTGGGGTAAAGTCAAGATTTAATAACCTAGGACCAAAGCAATTGTTCAAATCAAGCAAAAGGAAGCTCAAAATATTTTTGAGTACAATCTATTTCATTGTGTTTATTTTGATCAAGATGCCCTCAGATAAATAGTCCTCTTCCACGGAAGGCTATAGAAATGTCACCACTGACTCCAGGGAGAGCAGGATTGATGCCTGGACATCATGTGGGAACATTAATTTAATATTCCACAAAACAGTGCCGTTAAAGAGTCAATATTTGCTGTCCGTTCTCTCCCTGTTCTGCCCGATTTTTTTTTACTATTCCTGTTTAATCAAATTACTGTCCTTGAATCCAGTGATGGAAAAGATCCAGCAGATCGAGCAATCGTACTTCTTTTGGATGTACTGTTTCTTTCTGTGTTTTCTATTGATGTCTCATGAGCGCAATTTTTGAATGTCCCAGGTGATAAGAGCTCCTTAAAGAGCCTTGCTGCATGTTGTAATGCACCTCTGACTATGATCAAATCCTGCTGTTTCTTGCTATGCAGGAAGTCTTTCCAAATTAGTCTAACACCAAGGCCGAGCACTGTGACTAATAGGCATAACTGCACTGTTCATGCTATCTGTAAGGCAGGTTCAGCAGGGAAAATATCAGCACCAAGAACGTGCTTGTTATTCCATAAATGAGGGGCAAACTCTTTAAGGAAAAAAAAAAAAAAACGAGGGCATGGATTTGAGACTTTAAACATGAATGTAAATAATAATGCAAAGATGCTATGCCCCGGACATACTTTTTCAGTAACTCCAGATACACTGAAGGAAAATAAAAAACTCAACAGCAGCCTTAGGGGGAAGGTGCCCATGTTTCTTGCTTTACGTACTTCTTGACCTGTCACTGAGTTCAGATTAAACAGAAGAAACTGTGATCTTCAGTGTTAAATTCTATGCATCTACAAAAATATATTTTGTTCAGGATTGACCATCAGATTTCACCTAAGATCTTGTGTCTGACAAAAGCATAATTTGCAGGAAAGTTTAAAACCTGCAATAACAGTGAATTAACCATTTCCCTGGACAGCATCCCACAAATGTGTGCTTTCCTCACATGTGAATTTGTCTTGCTCCAGTTTCTAGCTATTTGTTTAGACTATTCCTTTCCTGAGTAGGTTAAAGAGAGCTTCTACACTTCATATTTCCACCTCTTGAGGGTATTTCCTGTTGTAACCCAGTCCCTTGAGAAACTATATGCTCCAAGAGCATCTTGTACAACATTTTTGGTTTTCAAAGCATAAGGCTGGGAGGGGACAGTTTCTTTTCCATGTTCTTCAAAATGTCAATACTCCTTGAAAAATGAGAGTCCAACAGGACATCCTTATTCTGCCTGGCTATAAGGTTGAGGGAATGGCTTAGATAGGAAAAATATGAGTAAAAGTATAAACTGAGCAGCTGTGAGAGAAAGATCCCAGAAGCCTGTTGGCTGAAGTTTCATTTTGTTGGATGCTTACACAGAATTTGTTGTTATTTTTTGAATAAATACTGCAGTAAAGCTTTCTCATTTTCTTCCTAATACTGGCTTTCAAGATGTAAAGAAAATACAATATTCTTAAAGAGCAAAGAAAATTTCTCAAGTCCCTTTGCAACAAAGTCAGGAGCACCCTGTCCTTTAGTGAGACACAAAAGAAACCTATTGTAGACCTTTCTCCGTGATGCCTTGTGGATGGTGGATGGGAGGGCTGCAGCCTGTAGACCAGCCTGCCCTGGGCAGCTGTGGTCAAAGCTGTGCCCTCAGAATTTCCAAGGGACAGGGAGGTCCCCAGGGCTGGAGGGGCCTCCAGGAGTTCCTTGAGATCCTGGTGACAGGAGCTGTGAGTTAACCTGTTCAGAGCACCCAAGTGATCATAGCTCCGTAGGTGAATTTTTGGAAGGGGAATTGTACCTGAAAAATTAATGTAAGCCTCTTTCCCAATTTAAACTAGACACTGGTTGCCAGCGTGTGGTTCTTATTCAGATTTCACTGCTGGGAAACTATTAATCTCTACAGTCATGTCCATTTACTGTGACACTTGTTTTAGCCCTGGACAAAGAATGTGTTTGATAAAATGAGGGCAATATCTTTTTCGTTTATAGAGGCAATTAGCTACACACTCTCTGTTGTCAGAGCGACACAGCATCAATCACGGGCAGAGATCGGTTTCTTTAAAAGTTAAATTTCCTGCTGTTGGCCCTGCCACTGTGTTAGTCACATGCATTATGTTTACTTTGGGGAGGAAAATGTGTTTCATTCTGTCAAGGGGAACAAAATGCTTTGGATGAGGGCTTCTTTGTCAAAGGAAGACAGAATATGCTGATGCTTTAGATAAAAAGGGGAGATAAGGTACCTGATTTGCTGCTGCCGCTTTAATCGCGGTTATTATGGCTTATTGTGACACGGTCCGCTGAAGTCCACGGGATTGTTGCTTTCTCGTGGTACATCTTACCCCTTCAGGATTTTACAGCCACCCGCTGCAACATTAGATTGATCAATAACTCGCCGTGTACTATTTTAGATTCAGTTGTGTATGAATCACGGGGTGAAATACTGCTTCCGCCTCCAGCATTTGGTTGTCTAGGGTAATTTGGGGGAGTGCAGATTTTTGCCTATACTTCTAAGATTCCAACTTAGAAATCTTACCAGCAAGCTAAACACACAAATGCTAAATTTTGGGGATCTTCTCCGGCCGAGTGAATCCCAGGGCTAATTTCTTGGCTAACCCTCGGAAACTTCAAGCGCAAAAACAAAAAATCGGGCGGCGCAGCGTGGAGGACATGACAGCCCCTTCCTCGCCTTGTATCAGAGCTCGGCTAGGCTATCGCGCTCCGAAAGTCGGCCGTCACCGCCCAGCTTCTCTGCTCGCGGAGCGGGGAGGGGAGGGAAAGGGGCGCAGGAAACTGATTGATTCGCTGCTATTCCGGCCGCCTCGGTGTCTCCAGCCACCGTGAGGGCGCGGACGCTGCGCGGTGGAGCCACCCCGCCGCTACCGCCGTGCGCGGAGCTCGCAAACCACCGCTTAAAAACACGAGGGGGAAACCTCGTCGTGCTTGATGGCCTTTGTGAAGTAGGTCTAGTGTAGATTTGTCTTCATTAGTTTCCATCGCCACCATCCCCCCAAAAAACGCATCCCCCGTCTGGAAACGTGAGTAATTCAGCCCTGAATTTTCAGCACAACGATCGCGCTCTCACGCAACCGGGAGGCATTCCCCGGCACCGCCCCTGCCTTCTAGGCTTCGTTTCGGAAGGTAAAAGAGGTTTCGGATGGGGGTGTCCCCGGAGAGGTTCGCCAGGATCCCTCGTCCCGGGCCGGCCCCGCCGCGGGCACCGCGCCGGGCACGATGCGGCCCCTCCGGGGCTCAGCGCCGGCGCTTCTCTGGGAACCCTCCACGCTATCACTGCGCCTTCTCGGTAACTCCAAGAGCCAGAGTAAAATCACTGCTCGGTGTGGCTCGTGAATGGGGAGGGCTTCACAGAGAAGCGCTCATGCCGGCACCTCCATCCCCCGCTGCCCCGGGCAGGTCCTTTGTGGGGAGCTGCAAAACACGGCGTAAAGGGAGAATAGGGGAGAATTGTACCCCACCCCCGGCCTTTTTTCTTTTTTTTTTGTTTTTTTTTAATTTTTTCTAAATTAAGTTTATTTGGTTTGCTCTAAGGATGTGTGTCTCAGGGTATGGAGCAGATGCTCCACGGCAACAGCCTGCCGGGAAGGTCCCGTTCAGTGCCCCGCTCAGCTCCACTCAGCCTCCCACGAAATGAAGCTGCTACTCTGCCCGTGTGCACGGGGGGAGCACAGAGCCTTGGGAGAGTATCTGCCCTGGCAGCCCGGGGAATCCTTCGCTAAAGCTGCTCGGGGTCGGCAGGAATTCTGAACGTTTCACCGTAGGGCAGAACCACTTGAATGGGCTCTACTTCTCTCTTCCCTCTTTCCCCTTTTTTTCCCTCCGACCCCCCTTCGGGCCCAGTGGTCCCAAGCGGACGGGGAGCCCAGTGCAGCCGCCGGTCCCGCGGGATGATGTGTGGGCAGCGAAGCCCGTCAGTACCCCGGAGAAGCGGAGTGCTCCCCGCCAGGAAGCAAAGCACGAAGAGCCGGGGGCCGGGCGGACCGAGGGTCGGCCAGCTAGCAGCGTCACGGCCGCCGGGGAGGCCGGTTTGGCCCGGGGAGATCCACCCGTACCTCCTTCGAGGATGCCCCGACACCGCTGCCCCTGGCAAACCCGCTCAGCGCGGTACCGGCCGCGAATCACGCCCGCGGGAGCACGGCGCGCTTTACTGACATGCGCCGCAAACGCCGCAGTGCCTTCGCGGGAGCCAGGGACTGAGACGGCGGCAGCACCGAGGCTGTTTCTGGACACCGCCAGGGGTAGTCCCGTCGGGCGGGACGGGGCTCCCGGCGCGCAGAGGCCGCCGCCGCCGCCCCGGCCGTTCCACCTTAAGAGCTCCTGCCCCTTTAAGGGGCGGTGCCGCCGCCGAGGCGCCGCCGCGCCGCTCTGGCCCTGCAGGGGGCGCTGCCGGCCCGCGTTTGGCGGGGCCGCGGCCCGGGCTCGGCGGGGCGGTCCCTCAAGGTCCCCCACGGTCCCTCACGGCTTCTCACGGCCCCTCACGGCCCCGCTGCCCGGCCCGCCCGGCACCCCCGGCCGCCCCCCGCCGCCGCCTTTGTTCCCCCGGCGGCCGGGGATGCTGCGCTCCACCGGGAGCTCCCGCGGAGCCCCTGCGCAGGTGCGGGGCCGGGGCCGCCGCCGTCTCCCGGCCGAGCACGGTGTCCCCGCGTCCCCGCTGCTCCGCAGCCCCAGTCTGTCCCCGCCGTGCCCGAGGATGCGCGGGCGGACGGGAGCGCCCCGGGTTTCCCTTCTTCCGGCCCGTCTGCCGCAACACGCGGGGCTCGGCCGGGCCCGGACTCCGCGGGGCCTCCCGGGCGCTCCGTCCCGCTCCTCCCTCCGGGGGGCACCGAAGGAGGACACGGGAGAAGCGGGGAGGCTCCCCCAGTCCTGTCTCGGCAATGCACATTACCGGCGCCCTGCCTTTGTTCGGACCCCCCGACCAGTTCAATCGCGTCTCCCTCGTAATTCGAAATACAATTAGAGTTATTTTTGCTTAAGAACCTAAATAAATTAAAATAATCCTGATTTTAATGTGACGTGGCACCTATTTTTTCCCAAGAATAGTGAGAATAAAGTAGTCATTAGTTAAAGCCAAGATGTCTCCGTATAAAGAAGATATCTGGATGTGCGGCGGCTGTGAGTCACTGGCCGTATTAGCAAATGTATAATTGAACATTTAGATAATCATTGTGTTTGCTTGTGTGTCTGTGTTTTAACCTGAAAGCACTACATTCATTTGGTGGGATTGCCAGTATCCTAATTATTTATACTCTGGTCAGTGAAAAAATAAATAAATCCGTCCTATTGTGCAAAGCAATACCTCCTCGACAATCCACAACTTTGATAACTGATCGAAAATTTGATAACAGGGCAGCCTCCCCTAGCAGCCACATTGAGAATGGCATTGGTTAACCGTCTCATCCAGTATCGCAGCCCCATGAGCATTTATTTTCCCAAAGATAGGAAGGAGCCAACACAGCTCTAAGGCACGCTGGCCCTATGCTGGACCCAAGGATTGTGTTTTCGGTGTCAGGACACGGAGATGGGTTTGAAGATGGTCAAATTGTGATGGCCACCGACTCTGGCTAAGACTGCTCCGCCGGGAAAGGTCGGTCAGCGGATCTTAGACTTTGCCTTACACTGCCACATATCCTGCCTACTCCTCCTTTTCCTCCCAATTTTGTGAGAAATTGACTTTGTTCAGAAACAGTCGGTCTTCCGAACAAACTCCCATATCACCCTTCTACTGACTCTCCAGGCTGATTTGAAAACATTTTTCCTCACCCTTTTACTTGCCCCCTTTATTTTTTCTCTCAGCCTTACAGTACTTCTCCTAAGAATTTGAGAATATAAAACGTGTAGCAAAGGAGAATGGAATCATATATAATTAGTTATTCATATCAATCTGTCAAATATCCTTCTTAAGTTATTCCTGCACTGCACCGTGCACCCATTTCCAACCCGGCTCAGAGCGAGATCTGAAGGTCCCAAAAATACCTATTTTCTTGTATTTGGTATTCCGTCAGCGGCCCGATTTTTAGTCTGTAAAGTTAATTTTCTCTTCTTAAATGCTGCCTAAAAATCTTTACGCTATTTCTTACTCTATTTGGGAGCTTTGAGCAATTAAAGGGGCATAAAGGAGTAATTTATTCCCTCTCTCTTGCTTTTTTTTTTTCTTAGAATTGGTATTTTCCCACTATAATTTAGAATGAAATGGGATTTTTAAAAGATCCAGAGTTCTAATCTCGGTTGATGTTTTGGTGTATTCACGGTAATGAGTCCTATTCCCTCGGGTCATGAAGCCCCCAAATGTCAATCAACCAAACTGATTCAGAAATGCCATTGTTCGACTCCTACGTCACTCGCCTTCCTCTCATTTTACTTAACAATACCGGAGTTCTCTGATCACTCATTCGGAATATGGGCATTATCTGTGGAAAATGCACAAAGTGTCTTGATCTTTGGCTGGCAGATACTGCTGGAGGGTTTCCGCCGAGCAGACGGTGCGTGTTTATACTTCTGCACCCTGGACTTTATTACAGCTCGGAGGAGCCAATGAATATCCTGAAAGCAAACCGTGCCATAAATCCGTCAAAAATTAATTTGTCTGAGGAGATGTTACATTTCTATTTCCGCGCCCAGAGCCGGCCCCGGCACGGGCTGCGGCCCCGCTCGGCGCTCCGCGCCGTCCCCGCCGGAGCGAGCTCCGTCTCCCCAGCGAGGGGCCGGGCGTCCCGCCGCGCCGGACACGCGTGGGAGCTGCCCCCCACCCACCGCACCGCAGCACAGAGCTCACGGACATCGGCAAGGGGCTTCTGAGGTCGCGTGTCCCCGTGGGAAACGCCATCCTCTCTCAAATCGCAACGTTTCCCAGAGCAGGGCGTGGAAATGCCACGTTTCGGACGCTTCCGCAGTGCGTGGGGACATCCCCTAGCTAGCGCTCCCCTCGGCCAGCAGAACTGAGGTCCCTCCTAGGAGGGGAGCCGACGGCGTTGCTTTTGCAGATCTCCCAGTTCTCGATCCCACCGATAGGTCCGCGGGAGGCGAGGGAGGACGCGGAGGGCGGCGAGCCCTGCCCGGAGCCTCGCAGCGAGCCCACGGAGGAGAATTAGTGCTATCCTTCACCCAGCCCGAGCAGGGGCTCGCCGCTGGCCGCAAGGCGTGAACGTCGTCTTCATTTAAAATTAGTGGCATAAGTTCCCCAGCCCCCAACCTCAGCATTTAAAGTGCCTTTTGTCTCTTCATTTCACTTAAGCAAGGTTTTTGTTGCCGGTTGCCAAGTTCTATTAATGCAGAATTTAATCGGGAAGCGCTTTTCCCCGGTCCCAGCAAGACGGGAACAGCAGATTCTGAGGCCTGAAACGGCACAAAACAGATCTCTCGGTGATAACTGCTAATACCCTACAAATTAATGTCGTCTTTAGTAAAAAACACTTACATGGCAGCAACTCTTTTGCGCTCAAAGGAAAAACTGGCCCTTTATGTTTTTTCTCTCGAGCACGCAGCAATCACGCCCGACACTGGAATACGAAACCGTAAAGGTTTTCTCTAAAGAGAAGGGCCTTAATTACTAGATTCCGTGTACAACTAATCCAAAGGCACACTTAAAAGGAAATTTAATAGCGCCAGTTTCTATTTCATTCTGACTCGCATGTGTCCTCTGGCTGGATGCTCCCAACCCGCCTCTCCCAGCGCGGAGCCTGAGGACTTCCCTCTCCATTTTGTTCGGGATCTGTTGGTTTTTCTCAATATCCCCTTCTCCCCGTAGTGGGAATAAATGGAAAGCCTTCCTCGGGATTAAACCCTTAGATTTTCCCCTTTGCTAACCAGTAAAGAGAGAGAGAGGGAAGAGAGGAAATGAAATTGTTATGGAGATTACAGTGTATGTCACCGGCTCTTTGGCCAGTCCTTGGGTTTTGTCGCTGAACGGTTAAGTGCAAACTTGTATTTCCCTTCACAAGAATGGACAATTTTTCTCGCTTGTTTGCAGTTTTCCAAAGTTCTACACACAAATCAGTGAACCTTAAGAGACCCTTTCACTCTTTTATTGTGAATATTTGTCAGTGCTCCGGGGCAGTGATTGCAGTGACAGGTGAATCCAGGGGCCCAGCGATGGCGTCCCAACTTCATAGGTTTGGGAATGTAAAAGACTACCGGCCCTTTCACTCGGGACGTGGCAGTCAACAGGTTCGCATTTTCTGGGATGTAATTCCTATTCCCTGCAGCCGAACGGCAGCGTAGCAAACCCGAGTCCGCGGCCACTGCCCTGCCAAGCCTCAGACCCAGCTACCGCAAACAGCCTTGTGCCGGGCGGCCACCCCGGCCGGCATCCCGCTGGAATGGGGGAGGGAGGTGGCCTGGAGGGTGTGGGAGGACTCCCGCCTGGCAGCCCCGCGTGACGCCCGGCCACCTTCTCTCCCGAGTCCAGCGCTAAGACGGGCTCGTGCGGACTCTCGCTCCTCCTCTGCCCCCTCTTTAATTTTCATTCCGTCTTTTAATTATTAATTAAAGCCGAGAAGGCTGTGGCTGGGGAGGGGGAAGGTATGCAGGCAAGGAAGGGAAGAACAGGCTGGGGGCAGCGGTGGGAGCGGAGGGTGGTTGGAGCGCAGCTTTGTGTGCCGCCTTAATTGGCCTGGCCACAGAGGGGCTGCGCCCGGACTCGCTTCCTTCCCGGCGCCCGCCCTATCCGCGCCCGGCCCGGGCTCCCGGCGGCAGGACCCCCTCTCTGTGCCCCGCCAGGCGCCCCGGTGCGCAGCCCTGCCGCGGGTGGCAGCCGCTGCCAGGGGGCCACTCCTGTCCCGCGCACCGAAGCCGGGCTTGATGTTTAATCCTTCTCTCTTCTGACAAAGACCCATCTTTTTACCACGGAGAAACGCCACTGAGATGCGGCTAACCTCTAGGGTTATATCCCAAACCGCGACCCAAGAGCTTGAAAGATGCTTGCCCGGCCCTCTTCTAACCTGAACAAAAAGGATCTGGAAAAAAAAAAATCGCCGCTTTTTTTTTTCTGGTTTTTTTTTTTCCTTTCCCCCGCACAACAAAGAATTCCTGATCATTTCATCTTGGGGGTGAATTTTTATTCCCGTGTCCACTCAGGGTATTGAAATCGATCGCTGCAATATTTAATATATTACTGTCTTACAGTCCTCTTTCTCTGTAAGGCTGGGTTTATTTCTTGTCTGACTACGTCCCCTCCTATAATAGCACATTCTGTACATCTGTCTGCAGTGTAAAATAATCATAGTCTTCATTAAATACACAGTCATTAAAGGCTGAGGTCAGTTTTCTAATTATGTGGAAAAGCAAACGCCGGGTAAATAAAGGTATATTAACAGAATAATCTCCCAATAAATTCACAGGCACTTGAACAACAATCTCAACAAATATGTGAAGGTATAACTACAACATTGGAACTAACTATTTTTTAATTATGTGAGTTTATATAATGTACCCTTCATTTTTGTTTAACTTTCCTGTAGTGACCTGTCCCATAACCTTGTAATCCACTGTGGGATATTTCTTTGTGGCCTCTTTCCTTTTGTTGTGCCCCCACAGGTTTCCAGCTTAGATGCCTTTTTTTTAACTCTTGGTAAATGCGTCTTTAAAAAAATATTTGACCTATTTGACTTAGAGACGTGCATAGACATCTGTGGATTGGGTTAGGCTTAAGGCTTCTACGTGATTTCATGATCTTTGTAAAGCAACACCTGAAAAGTAAAAATAATAGTCCTTCGACATCGGGGAAAATTGTTCCATTGGCAGCGTTTGTAAATGTCAATGACTCTCGTGTATGAGTTTTCTTTTTTTCAGTTCACATAAATACATAGTTTAATGATCTCTTTGAGACCACATCCTCATTTGTAGCATATGGCCCGGCAGAACCAAGCTTTTGCCACCCGAGTTTGTTACGACTGGATGTCGTTGGACTGCCCTTGGGAAAACCAGGGAGTTTGCCAAAGGATCTGCAGCACCTTGATAGAAAGTGTGCGATAGAGAGCGAACTCGGGAACTTTGCTTTTCCCGCTTCTCTAGGAGCGAGAGAGGCTCCTAGAAAACGCTGGCATCACAGCCGCAGTTCGGGGGAACTAGGCTCCAGCCCTTTATCAAGGACCAGCTCTCCTCGCCGGGAATCAGCGAGTTGTTTTTTCAGGCTGAGCTTTGCAGGTACTGGCGAGAGAAGTAATTGCAAAACAGAGATAAACACGGAGCAAGGGAGCTGCTGCTTCTCCATGTCCGTGAGTGGAGACACAGCGAGTCCTGATGAACTCGGTGATGCCTGCGAGGAAATCCTGAGCACCTTGGCGGGCAGAGCCAGTTAGTCTCATTGGAAAACTCCTTTTCTTTCAGCACGCAAGCTTTCCTCTTCAGAAACCTAGGGCTGGTGGAAGAAAAAATGTTAATCGCTATCATACCTATGCAAAGCTATTAACGCTATTGATTCTTAACTTTCTCAGCGAAGACAAATTCACCATATGTTGATGTGTAAACACTTTGGAATAAAATTAAAACCAGTTCTGTGCAATTGTCACTGTGCATGATTCTAATACAAACTATCAGATGTTTATGCAGTTCGTCTTTCTTAATGATCAGACGCCATCGGCGTTGATAAACCAAACACAAGCAGTAAATTCTGCGTCGAAGGAAGCTCCGGCTCGCAGGTTTTGTGAAGTCGGAGCAGCTCGAAGGAAGCCGCAGCAAAATCATCCTGTAGTTTTGTGCCGGCCTTGGGGCTGGGAGCCGCTGAACTCTCAGTTACCCTCTGGAGCTTTTTCCTAAAGCCGGTGTCATGCGTCTCCTGCGGAAAACGGGAGGAACAAATGCAGCAGCACGGCAGGAGCTAGCAGAGGAGACGGGCTCCGGGCTGGAGCATTCCCGGGAAGCCTCGCCGCATCTGTGCGCGGGTGTTTACAGAGGGGAGGGAGAGAGGGAGGCAGAAAGGCCTCGGGAAAGGCAGGAGATTCTTTTAAGTCCGCTGATGAGGAATTGCTGCCGGGTATACTCCTCTTTGCCCCACGAGCAATGCAAACACGTATAGAAAGATTCCCAACTTTCATGTGTGTTTTAAAAAGTTCACCTACTTTCAAGCCTGTTTCAGAAGCCTGGGTTTCCGAGACGGAACAAACACCGCCAAGTACTCTGCGTGGAGGGCAAGAGATATCAGCGATTATCTGGAGAACCTTTCTATTTATCGGCCTCTACGCAGCTAGATAGGGAAATACGAAGGTTCACAGACTTGGTGAATGGCAGGGCTTGTGTGGAACGGCTATATTTTACAGGCCTCTTTACGGGAAAAGGATACAGAAATCATATTGGAATTAATGAGATTTTATTAGCAAAAATTTGTAAACCCCAGGTAACCATTTATAAACTTACTCTAAAATGTGAGAGAGACTGCGAGATCACAGCCGGGGAGATCTGACATTTTTTATATGGCGTATTAAACGCCGTTCGCTCTTTTCTTCTACTACATCATTTAGCATGAACATCTTTTTCCCTCAGGCGAACTTCGCCAGATTTTGACGGGGACGATTATGTCATAGCGGGAAACAGCCTAAAAATCCTTCTTCTGGTTATTATGTGCTACTTCAATCATCCCCAACAGACACAGTGAAGTTTTTCAAACAGTCTGGAAAACTGTACAAGGAATAACACGCTATTGCTATTTACCCTTACCAAAATGTCATGCCTACGAAAATGGAAATGAGCTTTCCTAAAGAGGACAAACCCGATTTTTTTTGTTTCTTTGGGTTTTTTTTTGTTGTTTNCGGTTTTTTTAAATATTTTTCCCCCATGCACTTTACTAGATAATAATTCTAGGTTCGTGATTGTCCCGGGCAGTTTACCCTTGAATCCCGAGAACGCAAAAGCCTCGCGGGTAAATATAAAACATATGTTCGCACAGGTTATGTGGCAGCTTTAACACTCGCAGCCCCATTCACACGCATCTCCACAAACGCACAAAGACCCTAGAAATCCCAGCAAAAGCGCTGCTCCCGGGGTAGCCAGGCGAGAGGTGGTCCAGGAGAGCAGGGGGTTTTGCTCCGGGAGCAACACCAACCTACAACAAACAACCGGGAGGTCCCGGAGGGTGTGTCCGACCCGGATAGAGCCGTGCCTCGGCCTCCGAGAGGGGCTGGGGTCGGCCCTGCCGCTCCGCCGGGCGCTGCCGGCGCGGTGTCCCCGCGCTTCACCATCACCAGCTGCTTTTCCAAGGCTGTTTGTTTGTTAGTTTATTTATTTTTTTCCCAGGAAGGTAGAGAAAGGGGAATGACAAGATGAAATATAATACAGAGATGTGAAGTGACCCGAGTGGCAGCTGAAGACGAGGTCTTAGCCGGGACGTGTTTCCTAGCTAAACTCTCTGCTGCTCTTCGGGGAAAACCAAACGCAGGTTGATGGAAACATCCTGTTTTCAGGGAAATGGACTGTACAGCCCTATCTAGCAGCTTCGACACTACTAATCAGCCTGGAAAAGCGATGCGAGCACAAGTCTCGGGGAAGAGGGAGCCGCGCATCTGACACGATTGCAATTCAATCCCGATCCTGAAAGGCAGTTTGGAAAATCGCTGAGCTCCGAGGGGCAGAGCCGGGCAGCGGAGGCTCCTCCGCGGCTCGGCCCGCCGGGAGACCCGCTCCTTCCTCTGCCTGCAGCAGGGGTAGAGCCTCGAGCCGCAGAGGGGAAGGCAACAGATGTGGGCTGTACAGAAATCCGTGGAACAAGTGCTCTAAACCCAGGGGGATTTCTCCTAATAGCGAAATCAGAGGGGGAGAGATTTCAGGAAAGAGAATAGCCCAATATAAGTTTCTAGAGTAGAATTTACATTTCATCGTGATTTGTATGTTACAATATGCAGACGCGTGCACGCGGGAGGGGTTTGGGTGCCATCGGCGGGGAGTCCCCGCGTCCCGGTCCTTCTGACCGCCGAGAACACCGGCGTGCCTCTACCCGCGGCCGGGAAGGGGGCCACTGCGTGGAGTTTGGGGAAGTTCATTGCGATACCCCTATTGCCATCCCCTCTCCCGCCCCTCCGGAATGAGGGAGAAGGGACTGGAGGTGCTGGCTCCCGTTTATTTGTCTAAGGGGAACGGCGGCGTGGGAGGCCGAGGGCCGCCTTGGAGCCCCCCTCGCCATGCGGACGTGCCGTTCGGCGGGCAGGGCCAGCCGGCCTGCGGGCCGGGGCGGTGCGGGGCAGGCGGGCAGGGGCACCCGGGGCAGCGCGACCGCGAACAAAGGCCGGGAGCGGCTCCTGCACGTGTGCGCTGCCGCGGCGGGGCCGGCGGGCTCGGCCGTGCACAGGGAGGGTCCGGCCGCGCCGCGGCTCCCCGGGCTGTCGGGCAGGGAGAGGGGCTCGCTCCGGGCGGGGATCCCGGCGCGGCCCTCACCGAGGGACCAGGCTTCAGCAGGGTCTGCCTGCGGGACGTCCATGTCCGGCCCCACCGCCCAAAGGTCACCGCGGCTGGTCCGGCTTCTCGCTACGGGCCACATTAGCGGAGCGGCCATTTACTGCCCCGGAATTGCAGCGCGGCCCGGGTTAGCCCATAAAGCCATTCACACTCAACAATGGGGATTTTCTCAACAATTAACAAGAAACAACATAATAAATCCATTTACAAAGCCCTCGCTATTTACTATAAATTAGCCACTCTTTAAGAGACCGGTGCGTAATTTCACACGCTTTACAGCCCCAGCTACATTTTAGACGCAAGAGCAAACAGCCCTGTTGGACCTTCTGCGCTGACCCCGCTCCCCGTCCTCTCCCGGGCCGACTCCGCGGGGGCGGACGGCGAACGGCTGAGCCCGGAGCCCCAGGCCTCCCCCGGCCGCTTCCTGGCCCGGAGCCCGGCATCTGCCCCGAGGGCCCCGCGGAACCACCACGGGCTTGCCCCCTGGCTCGCCCCCAGCGCGGAGCGGGCTGGGCGGGAGGCGGCGGGGCCGCGCCACGGGAGAGCCCGGGAAGATGGACGCCCCGGCGGATGAGCCGGAGGGGGAGCGGGGTGGGAGCCACGGCCCCGCTTTGAAGAGCGGGAGCCCCCGGGGACGGCTGCGCCGCCCCCGCCGCCCGCGGGAGCCGCTCCGGGAGCGGGAAAGCCGAGCCAGGGACCGTGGCCGGGAGCGAGGGAGCCGGCCCGTGGAGCTGGGCCAGGGAGCCGAGAAGGCTCCGCCGCGCCGGGCAAGATGGCGGCCCGAGGCGCGCTGTGCCCCGGGCCCGCCGCGCTTGGGCAGCCCCGCCGCTCGGGGGCCCCGGCTACGCTCCCCCATTTTTTTAACCTCTCTCTTCTCTTTTTAATTTTTTTTCTCCTTTTTTTTTTTTCCTCCTGTGATTTCCAGGCGGAGGGAGCGCGGTGCGGGAGGGGGGCTCCCGCTGTACTCCCCCCTGTTTACAAACACAGCTGTTGCCGTGTATTTGCAATGCTAGGGGTAAAGCCACCAGCAGCGAGGAGCAAACGAGAGATGGTGCGGGAGAGGGGTCCTCGGCATCTGGAAAGGACAGGGCGCCTTGTTTTTGAAACTGTCAATTCCCTCAACCCCTATTGTGAGCGCCTCATGCAAAACATCTCGGGCCTTTTAAAGCGGGGGCTTGTGAGGCCGCCTCGGAGAGAAAGGGAGAGGGGGAGAGAGAGGGGCCTAGGGCACGGGAAATAATTATATCAGCGCAGTGAAAAAATGCAACGTGTAAGGCCTAAACCCGGCTCTCTGTCCCTTCCCGAAAGGTTTTTGGTCAGGCCGGAGCTGCTAGACCGCGGCTTGCAGGGCCAAGTACCAAGGAAATGGGTAATGTCTGCAAGCGTGACTTCGGGAAGGTAGATCCCAAAGCCTCCCTCCTGATTTTGCTAGCCAGGGCTTTTCATTTTCAGGCGCTCGCCCTCCTTTTGTGCTTCCAAGCTGACCAAATAGATCCCAGGATGAACCATTACATATTCTTCCCAGCAATCCTCTTAACCTTAAAAACCACAATTAACAAGGTTATCTGTGTTTCATGTTCTCTAACATACTGCATATGTAGAATATTTTCCTGCAGATTACCACCGTGTGTCAAAAATGCCACTTTTTTTACCCTTTTCTGTCTCAGCCACTCGCACGTGTGAACAGTGACAAACACAAACATGATAACATTGCTCTCATTTCTCCAGAAACTTTAATTTATTGGCAACTAAATCTGTTAGAGTAAAAAGGATCAGAAACCATGTAAAAAAATCTCCATATGAATTGATTAAACAGCAAACTTCATACAACAGCTACCACTATTTTGCATTATTGCTAGTAGTGGCTTTTTAAATAAACAACCAGTAAAGAGATTATCCCACTGTAGTCAAGTAAGTGTAGCTTATAGAACAATTGCTTCGTAAAGTAAATTGCTGTAAACGGCAAGTTACATCTTTTAAGGCAATATACCTCTTTGCTGAAGGCATTACACGTGTTCCCTTTTTAATGTTCTAGAGAATTAAACAGAGTCCAAAACTTCTTTTGTCTTCCATCTGGCAGCAGAAATATTCCCAATAAATTTACTGGTGAACTCTATTTGTGGCAAATACCTACAGAGTATAGTCCTTACAGTACATGCACTTCCTCAATTGCTTTTTCCTTTAGAAAATTCTGTTGATTTTTGTGTACATCAGGAATTGGAAAATGGTGGCAATTACTAACACATTGTAAGTTTTATCTCATGTAAACATCGCAACAAAATGGTAGCCTGTCTCCCTTGGAAAACCTTGTGTTTTCCTCATTATTAGAACTTACCTTTATGGGAGAAATTTGGTCATTTTTATGTAATTCAATTTTAAGACTTCACATGTTAAAGGCTGAAATTATAATGAACTCTGATCGCAATAATAATTACAATGTCATCAGAAACAGTTACAAAACTACCAGAATTGAACAGAATACCATCCCGTCCCCCTCCCCCCCACCTTTTTTTNATTCCTGGCCAAATCAGCATATCTCTAATTGGAAGTAAACAGGGTCAGGGGACAGAGTTACTTTGAAAGTGATATGTTGTTTAACTGACAAGGCGAAATTTTAGGTTTCAAGTTTGCATATTGCACTTTTGCAGCTTTTGGCTCTTTTCTTTTTTTCTTTTTTTTTTTTTTTTTTTCTTTTTTTTTTTTTTTTTTTTTTGGTAAATCCCTTTTTTATTTTTTTTTTTTTGGGAAAACCTGGGAATTTGCTGACGTGCGATCCTTGCCCTGGCAGGGGCCAGCTGGAGATCAGCAGCCTGGTGCCGCTGGGCCCCAAGTA
>VWZS01009562.1:1854115-2092775 GCA_013397075.1 Rhabdornis inornatus
CGGCGCCGCCGCCGTGCCCGCCCGCGGAGTCGCGTCCGCCTAAGGAGCCGCCGCGGCCCGACCGACACAGCCTGGCCGGTTGGTCGGGCGGGGGCGAGACGAGGCGCTCAGCCGGCGGTCATGGGTCCCGAAGCGCTGCCGCGGCGGCGGTGGCGGCGGCTGCGGCTGAGTGACTGAGGGGAGACCCCGCCGGGGGAGGGGGCAGGCGGAGGGCGAGGCGCGTGTGGCGTGCGCGGTGTTGACGACGGTGTTTTTAACCCTTAGATGGTCTCCAGCGAGCCGCTGCTGCTGCCGGTGTCACTGGAGGGCGAGTTCTCCAGTAGCATGAAGGAGATGATCGGCGGCTGCTGCGTGTGCTCCGACGAGCGGGGCTGGGCCGAGAACCCGCTCGTCTACTGCGACGGGCACGGCTGCAATGTCGCAGTGCATCAAGGTGAGCGGGCAGGCGAGGGCAGCGCACCCGCTCCGGCCTCCAGCGTCCCCACTTCCTTCTCGGTGCTCCCTGTCTTCTTCCCCTGGGCCTGCTTCCTTCTCCCCACCCTCCGGCCGTTTTTCCCCCTTTTTTTCCCTCCCCCTCCCAACTCCTTCTTTTTACCCATGAAGCCTGTTTCCCTGTTTCTAAGGCCACGTGCTTTCTGGTTTGACTTGCTCTGTCATCTGCTCTCCTTCCTCTCTGTCTGTCTTTTCCCTCACATGAGACTTAGTATAGTATGTTCTCCTGCATTATGGCTGTGAGAAAGGAAGAACTCCCCTTTCCAGTTTTTTTCCCTTTCGTCTTCTCCTGCATGTTTGTTTTCTGTGTCTGTGCTTCCCAGTCTTCCTCTGCACCCTGTTAACAACCTCAGCTGCAACGTTTCAAAGACTCTCTAAAATTGCTTTCGGTCTTGGCAGAACTTGTTACTATACTCTATTCCGGTAGTTATTGCTGTATTTCTTTTTTCCCATGTGTGATCCCTATTCTGCCTATCTTTCCTAAGTTTGAAAAATTTATTTGAGGGGCAGCCAGGATACAAAGAGGGTTTAGGATTGGAAGAGAGAGGTGTGTAGGAAAGACTTAGTTGTCATGTGATTTCTATCTCTGCCTGCCTTTCCTTGAATGTCATTTGGCTGATGTTCCCTGGTAAGAGACTTCCTGTTGTGGTTCTGCAGGGGGAGGGTGCTGTTTGGAATGGCTGATGCTGGATTTGTTTGGCTTAGTGGAGGCTGGTTGGTTAGTTTCCAGCTCAGTTCAGGAGCTGGCATGTTCCCTCTGTGTGATTGTTTTGTTTCTGTCAGTGGATTGACCCTTCGTGTGAGAGCAGAGGAAGAAACGATTCTGCTGCTTGCATTGTAAGAAAGGAAGTCATCATAACTTTTCCTTTGCGCTTGCAGAAATAAGGAATAAGATGGTAATTTTTCTGTACCAACTCTTAAGCAGTCATATGAACTCAGTGACTGGCTTTTTGGCTACTTACAGGTGGTGGACAAATTGGAGGAGACAGAAAATCCTAAATCCAATTCATTAATCTGAATGCCTAGTGCATGTGAAATTGCTACTAATGTGTGTCTCATGCTTGGCCTTAAAGTGTGCTGATGTAATACAGTAGTTGATTGTTCCAAGTATATGCTCCCCTGTAAGTTGACAAATAGTGAGAAATAGTAATGATTTAAGGAGATATACAAAATAATGAAGTTATTTTTTGTTAACATTAGATTGAACACAGAGGGGAGCTGACAGGACCTCTGAAATTAATCTGGTTTTGAATTGGTTTTCTGTCGTCTTAAGAGATGAGTAATGTTAATCAGTAGGTTGACTGCTGTTGTGGAATCTTAGGATCACGAAGAAGAACACTGAAATGTGAATACTTCTGAAAGTCATACCTGAAACAGCTCTTCCTTTTGCATTACCTTGGACATCTTCCTTTGTATCTAGAGCCTTGCTGATATTTTCAGTGAAAGAATTGGATGATAGCAGCAGTTGGAGCTGAAATAGCAGGAACAAAAGTCAGTTATAGAAAGTATTCCTAGTATAGAGAGGCACACTTCAGCAGGTACAAGAAAATGAACTTTTTTTTTTTTAGGTTATATCCTAGCCTAAATTGGAATCTGTCAGGAACTATGCAAAGTACTGCTTGGTATAAATCCAGTAGCTGTTATAGAGATCTTAAGAAAAGAAAAACTCCCTGTTTTGATTTACTGTACCATTGATGCTTTATATTTTGGATTTGATACATCATGTGAACAAAGGTGGTAGAGGAGGTATGTCCACTCTTTTTGTGGACTTTCTGTAGTAAATGTAGTAGTCCTCATGGTCAAAGCTGATAGTCTGTATTTGAAATACAAGCAGCAGTATTATCCATAAAACTTTATTAACTGCTTTGTTTTGTTATTATAGTTATTCTTAGTTCAGAGGAAACTTCTTTTCAGTTGTTAAGTCATTGACAAATTGTGAAGGACAAGATCTCTTCATGTGTTTAAAGAAGCTTTGCACAGTAATGGAAGTGATACTGTAAATGGTGTCACCGTTTATCCATTACAAACCTGTGATGGACTTTTCTAGGTTCTAGGTGTGCTCTGTTACCCTGGCAGATACAGAAGTGCTTCACTTCAGTTTTGGTCTTTGCCCAACTCGTGTTGCCTTTGGATCTACTTGCCAGCCCCGTCTCTGAGTTGCATTTTGTATTTGTTTCCTATTCTGCACTGTCATTTGCTACTCTAAATGTATGATTGCGCATTTAAAATCTCCTTCTTAATATCTGAAGAGAAATGAGAAATTCAGAGTCCCCCCATCTGTGGTTAATATAGATGCAATGGAAATGAGATTTTCTTTTTTTTTCTCATGTTAAAGGATTATATTGTACAGTAGAAAGGGCTTATCAGAATAGTTTGGACTGTAGGTATTTGAAAATCTGACAACTGATCTTAGTATGACTACATGTATGTATTTAATAGGAAATGATTTCATTGACTTTCCTTCATGGAAATGAAGGTGTATTAGCCAGATGTTTTTATATCACTGTTGCATTACTATTTTTCATCTCCAAGCTATCAGAAAATCTATATATTTGTATAGTACAACTAGAAATTACTAATTTAATCTCAGCTTTCTTAATAATTTTATATGAATCATATTTTTTTTCTACTTACACACTTAAACCTGTTTTTTTTAATATAAGTAACATATGATTGTTGAGAACTGAGTCTGACTTACCTTTAATACTTTGGGATTATCTTTGAGCAAAATGTTTGGCTTTTTGGGTCTTTGTTATTTGCTACACCCATTAAAATATTAGAGGATACTCACAGCACTTGTGTTCTTGTATTTTCATTCTGTCTGTAGTTTTTAAGGTTGCTTGATGTGTGCATTTCAAGCATGAGCAGTGTTGCCAAATTGCTAAACTCTTCTTTTCGGTGGAATTTCGTAACAAACTCTTGGGGTTGCTTTTATATACTGCAAAAGTATAGATGACTGTTTTGCAGATAAATCTGCATGTCTGAAAATCTCTTACCTAAGGATTTATGTTGTAGTCTGGCTCAAGTTGCAACAAATCCAAGTCCTGATGCTCAGTTCAGTTTGTATTTACGGCTCTGGGATTTTTCTGGGGTAAAAAAGCAAGCTTTGTTCTGTTCACTATGGATTTTCTGCTTAAGACCAGTTAATTTACTTAAAAGAGTAAGAAAACTGGATAGTAAGGGTATGAATAAATGTCTTGGGAAGAACTCAGGTTTGTTAGTTATTTTTAGTTTCCTCTTTAAAAAGACCTCATAATAACAAGCATCTGTCATTTATAGTGAAGTGTCTCACCTGTTTTGCAGGTAAATAAATAGAAAAAGAGGTCACATATGAAACATTGCTGCTTTTGAATGGTTATGTTACTTTTCAAGCTAATGTGGTTTTTTTTGCATTTAACATTAACAATTAAAAATTCTGCGTAATTTTTAAAATCTAAGCTAATGCTTAATTTCTTGTACTTCTGTGATAGGATTTCATGTGCAATGTATAGATGTTAGTTTCTTGATAATTAAAATTATGTGAGATCAACTGATAGTAAGTTTATTTTAGAACATATTATTAGTGTTGTAGTGCTATTTATGTTTGCTGAATTGTTTTGTCTTGTTCAAAACAGCTTGCTATGGAATTGTTCAAGTACCCACTGGACCATGGTTTTGCAGAAAGTGTGAATCTCAGGAAAGAGCAGCCAGAGTGGTATGTGTTTTGTTTATTAAGTAATGCTAGTTATAATCCTTGTGTGGATAATACTTACCCAGGTGTTACAGTAATAACAGAAGAGAGCTTTGCTTTCTGTTATAATTCACCTAAATGCTGTTCAGAAAGACCATTTGTCTTCTTCTTTTTTCAAAGTGGAAACTGCCTCTGAAGTATTCTGACAGTGTCAGGCTGTGGGGTTTTTATTTTAGGTGGTGGGGTTTTTTTAAATTGTTTAGTTTCTTTATTTGTTTGGTTTTTATCCTTTTTTTTTGTCCATGGTGTAGGTTTTGGTTAATTTTGTCAGTTTGACACTTACATAGTTAGGTACAGGCAGTAAGTAAAATTTGTGTCTAATTTTCTTTTACAGCAGCCTTAGGTTGCCAGTTAAAAGCTTCAGTCTAGGAACACTCCCAATAAGTAGTGTTGTTAATTTCAAAAACTAATGCTTACTTGGAGTGTGGTACTTAGAATTGAAGAAGTATTTTCTTTCTGTTTTTCTAATTCTTTTATGGTAGATACTGGGGATTCAGATAATGCTTTTCTTTTTGTTTTTTTTTTTCCCCATAGTTACATGAGGTTTTGTTTTGGTCAGACTTGTATATTTGTTAGATGAAACTGGGTGATGTCAGGCATTTTTAGAAAAAGAGAATCCCATTTCTCTGTACTTGGCACTTCCTAGTTTGTCTTCCACCAAAAGATAAACCGAGGGAAGTGAGAGTATTACAAAGAGTAAGCTGTTCCTTTGCCTCTGAAAAAAATTTCATTGGAAGAGAAGGTGGTGCAGCATCTTAGAGCAGTGTGTAAACTGTTTGTAGCTTTCATATCTAAAAACAAATGAGGAGTCAGAGACCGAATTTTCAGTTACTGTCAGTGACTATCAGTGTGTTTACATGACCTGTTTGCTGCACCTATTTCCTTCTCTAATATAAAGTGCTGTAGAAATGGTGGCAACACTTACTGTTGAATGAATTTTTGGCACAGATCTAAAGAATCTCTTTCCTCTGCTTTTTCCCACTTTTCCAGTAACATGTTCATAATGCACAGGGTAATTGAGACTTAGTTCTTCCGAAGCAGACGTGTTGTTGGGAGCAAGAAGGGATTGATTTTTGTATGCTCTTCAAGTATTTGTCAATAGAAAATCAAAGCCCTTTCTAAAGAGAGGCAGTTTCTTTTCCTGGGGAGAACATCAGCTGTATGAAGTTTTAAGAGTAGCATTTTGCTGAGTTTGATATGTACAGGTTGATAGCATAGTTAAAAATACAGAGGAGAGAGAAAGACAGCTGGTGACTATAAGAGGATTTTCCAAGACTATGGTAGGGAATCGCTGTGGTTTGGGATGTAGTTAATCCTGGCTTTTCATGACACAAGAAGTGAAAGAGAACTGTCCAGAGTTCTATAATAAACAGTGTCTCACTGCATTATGGTGATTTCTTGAGTTGACCAAGGAAATAGCTTTGATAGACTACTTTACTTTGCTGTTTGAAGTGAAAAAGGAATAGTGATAACTGAATTTTCTGCCTAGTGTATTCTGTTATTGTTTCCACCAAAGAGTGTTTGTTTAGTTCAACATGTTGATTACTGATTTTATTTTGAAAAAAGAAATCCCATTTGTAATATGGTGTAGGTTTAGGTGGTTCTCAGGTGAAATCGATGGCATATGAGGTGTAACAGCTGAAGTTTTAACTTTTATTTGTATGTTAGTGAGTTAGAAACATGGTGGCTGTATCTGCAGTGTCTTGGAGCAGCTCTTGACATTCAGAAACTAAACTCAAGCCCTGACCTCAGTATGGAAACTGGAGCTTTACAGTAACCAGTTTACCAGACCCGGAAGTTTTAACACGCTTGCTTACAAAAGTAAACATCTTTATCATCGCTGTATGAGACTGAAGCTTAGTTTTTCTCTTGGCATTTTTGCCTATAAACAAACCAGAATTAAATTAACCATATTACATTGACTATGCTTCTGCTTACTTACTTTTAATCTTTTAAAAAGACCTCAGTATTGTGCTCAAGACGTATTTTTCCATGCTGATGCTGTCTGTGTTGTGTGTTTTTGGGGTGCCTTTCTTGGTTGTTTTCCTTTTTTAAGCTTCAGTTGCTGGGCAGATAAATTCATTCTGATAAGCAACTGCAGTTAATTGCTTATACTAACGTTAGTCTTGCTTTAACAATGAAAAGAAATGGGCTAGCTCAGGAGCACGTGATGGTGGAGCAGCAAGTTGGTGGGTCACCAAAGAAGTTCACTTAACAGCAGGCTAGGGCAGGTGGCTTCCCCTGTACTATCAAGTGTTATGCACTGGTGTGTACTGTGTTCCCTTTTTTTTGTGTGCTGCCTCTAGACTTGTACATACTGGGTGGGAGCCAAAGTGGTGGCTGGTTGACTTCTGTGTTTTTGTTGGGAGCTGGGAGTCAGCATCATGGCTGCTGAATGGTCAGCTACTAGTTGGAAAGCACTGCTCCGTGCTGGACAAGTCATACTGAATTTTGGTTCCAGCAGAGTCATGTTTTTCTCTGTGAGAGGAAGTGTGACTTTTCATAAACCTGGACTGTTTGGATAATGGATATTTTGAGGTGAGCGGTAATTATTTGCCTTACTTTTTAATCATGCTTATGTAGTATATAATTGAAGATTGTAATCCCAGTACTCACTTTTTACATCACTGTGTAAGTTTGTAACTATTGCTTGAAAAATCTTCATTTTCTCTAAATCAGCTCATTTCTCTTAGCTGACCTACAGTGAGCTTGAAATTCAGGTCTCTTCAAGATGGATGGTGACTGCTCCTAGCTTTGCCTGTGTCAGCACCAGCTATTACAACCCTGCATAGTAGTTTTGGTGTCTCCAGATGTGTCTGAACTTCTGAGTCAAAAAGCAGGGCAAATACATATTGATGTAGAAAAAATTAATTTTGAGGTCTGTGTGAGGTTGTATGTATATGGACTGCTACATAAGGGACTTTGAGTCCTGTCTTAAGCAATTGGATGATGCATGTGTGTTGTCCAAGGGGTGATAGTTCTGGTACCCAAAGAAAGACTGGAGAAGTTTAGGATTTGTAGCACAACTGTTGTTCAGAAAGACTTTTTTCCCCCTCATAATCCTGTTATGTGTCTTCTTTGATGATCTTATGTTAAGAATAATTTAAATATAGTATATAGTGGGGTAAAAATATACAATGTGTTTATGGTTTACTGCAAACTACTACTCTTCATACATGGAGGAGCTGCAGTAATCTGTGTGATAGAGATACTAGGCAGGTGTTCACCATTCGTACAGGTAGCTTAGTCAGGCTTTTTAGTTATGTGTAGGTCCTATTCTTCTGAATCCAGCTTAATTCAGAGAGACCAGGAGATCTCTGTACTGAACTTAAGTGTTAAGAATTCCAGGAAGTTTTGCTACCTTGAAGTGTAGCTCAGATGCTAAATGTGAGGTCGGATTGCTTGCATTGCAGGTGAATCACTATGCTGTTGATCCTTTTCACTGGAATATGACTATTATAGCCTGTCCTTGCATCTGGAAGAATCAGTTTGGACTTGGTACAAGTTACTCTAATGTCATAACAGTGGTATTTTTTTGGCTTGGCATTCCTGTGGTTTTTCTTTTTTTGGTGGTGTGGCTTATGAAATTAAATGCAGTTATGGTCCAGAACTGAGTCAGCACATTTGTGTGACACTACAGCTTGTCTAATAAGCCACCTGCATTTTAGTCCTGGGAAATGTGCTTTGAGGGAGCTGTGACTCCCTGTGGAGCTAGCTACCTAAGACTTGAGATAGCATCCGTCTGTATCTCAGTCTGGCCTAATTGGAGTCTCTGCGCTTGCACATGTGTTTTTTGGAACTTGGTGTGGAGACAAAAGGACTGTCATTGCAGAGTAAGTTTTGACCATACAGTACTCAGTACTTAAGGGTTCAGAGCAGTAGAAATGCAGCTATACTGTTTATTCAGTTCAGGTATGCTGTGTGCTCATAGTCATGGGTTCCTGCTGGTTATCCTACGAGACCTGAGCTGCACCTGCATCTGCTGCACAGATGATCCAGAGTCTGAATACTTGAATTTTAATTAAAAAAAAAAAGTCGTTAATATAACAAGAGTTGGAGCTCTCTCCAAATTCTCTTTTTAAAAAATGTTTCATCACATTCATCTACAAACTTTTCTTGTAGAGTTGCTCATAAGAATTGTTTATGTATCCATGTTTTTATGTCTCACCCCCAGCATTTATGTAGTATAAAATAAGCAAAGGTGTAGTATTACTTGACTTTTGCCTAAACAGAAAGCAGCAAAGAAGGAGGAGCTAGGAATGCAGGGTTTTGATATGCAGACACATTTGTGGTCAGAGCTCTGACACCTCTGGCTGAAAAGGCTGCCTGCAGGGGAGTGGGATCTGTACTTGTTAAAACCTGTCTCTGTAAACTAGAATGAATGTTGATAAATATGGTCACAATACAGGTAAACTTTATTTTAGAAGAAGAAACTTGCTGGTTTTTTTCTTCGATTTGAATACTGTCCATCAGTAAGGACTAATATACTGTGAAGTCTCTTTGAAGATAACCCTTGAAATAATTCTTAAAAAAATGTTGAAATTAATTTCTTTGGCATTCGTTGTGTGTCCATATTCATATGTTCATACGTGTATCCATATTTTTCCTTAAAAGACACTTCATGTAAGAATATTACTACAGCTAGTTTAAGAATACTGTAATAAACATTACTAGAAGAATTGCTTTAGTTTTGAGAGCACTACAGAAAAATTGATCTTTGTGATTTTGTTATTTGTCTGTTATTTATGAATGACTATGCAGTGTAGAAGGCATTGAATATTAGTTTGTAGCCGGATATCTTGAGTAAAAAGTCTGCCTAAGGATACTTAGAGAGAACATATTGTATTGGGTTTGTGTGACAAGGTTTTGTTAATAAAGGGACAACAGGAAAGATTTCCCTGAGAAGCTGCCAGAAACATCCCCTGTGTCTGCCAGAGCCAATGCCAGCCTGGCTCTGAGACAGACCTGCTGCTGGCCAAGGCTGAGCCAATCAACAGCTGTGGCACTGCCCCTGAGATAACATATTTAAGAACAGATAAAAAGCCCTGCTGTACAGAAACTGGAGCTGTAGAGAGGAGTGAGAATGTGTGAGAGAAACAACTCTGCAGACACCAAGGTCAGTGAAGGAGGGGGAGGAGGTGTTCCAGGTGCTGGAGTGGAGATTCCCTTGCAGCTGGTGGTGAAGACTCTGGGAAGACAGGCTGTCCCCCTGCAGTCCATTAAGCCAACCAGGGAGCAGAAACCCACCTGCAGCCTATGGAGGACCTCGTGCTGGAACAGGTAGATGTGCCTGAAGAAGGGTGTGACCCCATGGGAAGCCCATGCTAGAGCAGACTCCTGGCAGGACTTGTGTAGAGAGAGGCCCATGCTGGAGCAAGTTTGCTGGCAGGACTTGGGGCCTATGGAGATTCTGTAGTGGAGCAGTCTTCCTATGGGACTGCTCCCAGCGAGAGTGGGGGTATGCTGGAGCAGTTTGTGAAGACCTGGGGCCCGTGAGAAAGGCTTATGTTGGAGAAGTTGGTAGAGGACTGTCTCCTGTGGGAGAGACCCCATGCTGGAGCAGGGGAAGAGTGTGAGGATTTCTACCCCTGAGAAGGAAGAGGAAGCAGCATGTGATGAACTTACCACAGCCCCCATTCACCTGTGCTGTTGGGTGAGAGGAGGTAGTGGAAATGGGGAGTAAATTTGAGCCTGGGAAAAATTGTGGGGGTGGGGAGAAGGTATTTTAAAAGATTCAATTTTTATTTTCTCATCATACTCTGACTTGCTTGGTAATAAATTAATTTTTCCCCAAACTGAATTTGCTTTACCCATGCTGGTACCTAGTGACTGATCTCTCCCTGTCTTTTTGTTGACCTAGGAGCCTTCTTTTCAGTTTCTGTCCCCTGTGCAGCTGAGGGAGTGAGTGACAGAGTGTTGGTGGGCACCTAGTATCCAGCCAGGTTCAACTCACCATGGTGTGTCTTGGTGCCACAGATGGGGCATGAGGAAGTCAGGATAAGGAAAGTAATTGGGGAGGTAGCAGCCAAAACTTGGACTGAACAGAATTAGAGAGAAAAGTGAAATGATTGTGGAGACTTTGTGTTGTTCTGTTTGTGGTGAAGGTGAAAATCGTTATTTTGAAATGCTGTTGATTGAGTGATGTGTGTTTCTTGTCCATTACATAGATGGGTGAGTGTTGTTTGCTTTGCATTTCATGAGTATGAGAAAATATTTTTTCCTGTGCACATTTTGTTGGTGTATGTTATGAATACAGACCTGAAACCTTATTGTACTGCAACTCAGAAGATGATAGAATTGTTCAGCATCAGTGTCTGGTCTTCAAGGTTAGGAGTACGAGAAGTGCAGTATAGTTTCTTTGTGCTTCCCCGACGTATCAAAGTGGGAGTAAGACATTTCTGATTGTGCTGCCTTCATGCTTTTTTTTTCCTTCCTTTTTTGTGTGCTGCATTTTTCCCTGCTTGTATGTGTACTTGTTACTTGGTTTGTAAACACACAGATGAGTTCGTAAACTTATCTGAAGCACTTTCCTGCATTAGAGAAAAGGTCTGCTGCTTCTAAGTTTTGATTAGCTACAGTTTACTGAAATGTACATGTAATTTGTGCAGTAGTTTATAATTACATTATACAAATTATGGTTACATACAGTATTCAGGCTTTAAAACAGTGTTACATGGCTCAAGTACTACTTCATCAAAAACTTTTAAACACAGATTTCAATATAACAGGTACTTCAGTAAACAGTTGAAAGTTTCTTTGGCAAAATTGCTAACTAAAGTGAGGCTAGAACAAAATATTTTCCCTTACAGGAATTGCATAATCCTTATGTGGAAATGTTTTATGACTGTTTGTTTCATTGTATTCATTGGCAGAAGAAGTCTCTGAAGTAAGCAAGGAGTTCCTCAACTTGTGAGAAGCCTCACTTAGAATTGATGCTAACATTTTATAGCTTGGAATTTTTAGGATAAAGCTATGGTATGTTATTGAAATTAACCACTGCATACTGTATTTTCTTCATGTAGATGGAATTGAGTCAGTCACATACTTTCAGGCTGATAAAAAAATTGTTGGTGTTTAGTTGGAAATACAGCCAAATGTGATAGGCATTTCTCATACTCTTCTTATGCTTTATATTGAAGATCAGTGTGTGAATCTTAACCTTTATGTATGTTTATAATTTGGATTCTTGCTACATCTGGCAGGGCTTACTAGTCTTAAATGTATGGTAGGAGATTTATGGTTTTGGACTTCCAAAGTTGCTGTAGCCAGATCATGATACACCTTGTGTGTCATCACTGTGTTACATTGTACTCTACATTATCTCACTTCCAGTTACCGCACAGACACTGAGTGAAAGTATGACTAAATGTCACCTGTAGTACTTACTGAATGGATGGCCTTGGAAGAATGCTGATTTGCATGTTGAGTGCCTCTAATCTTCTTGTCATAGTCTACAAATTTATTATCTATAGTAGATGTTTTTGACAGAGCTAACTGAATCTGCATATATTTTTATCTGATGCCTTGATAAAAAAAAATAGGTCAAGTCTTTTTAATTTATCCAGGTATAAACCCCAAAATGCTGTAGGTAGTGAGTCTGTTTTTCTTTTACCTGTCAACTGTCTGCTTTAAAATAAAGTTCTTTCCTTCTCCTGGGACAGATGACTGAATAGAGATGGGGCAGAGATTTGGTAAATTTGTCAGCATCAAGAAATGGTTATTTTAAGATGAAGATGACTTAATTTCTTAAGTTGTCAAGTTGTAGAACATAGCACTTTGGAAGAGAAGTACTGACAGCATGCATTCGTTTGCTCTATTAGTGATGTCAGCCGGTTGGGGATTCTTATATGTGGTAAAAGATACTTTGGTTCCTGTTGGTTCTTCGTTGTGGTTTGTGAACACTGGAGTCTGGTGTGGAGCGTAGCAAAACATTGCAACTTTAATTTGCCATTTTTTGGATATTTGAAAAATTGTGTAGTTAGCTCCTTGATGACTTCTGCTTCAAATCCTGGCATGGTTGTAAGCTATCATTTTTAGAGTCATTTAGATCAAAATAGTGAAGGTGGGTATTTTGTGAATTTCTAAGGTTTATATAGTATATAACTGTATATAAGGTTTATAGAGTTTGTAGCATCTGAAGATACCATAGGTGAAGAACGTTGATCAGGTGTATTGCTATCCCACTGTAGTATAGAAAATGATAAATAAGAAAGTGTGGATTTGGCTTTGTAGATAGAAATCTCTTCTTTGGCTGGGCCACATATTCCTAAAGCAGTTCATCCTTTTTGCTGTTTTGAGCTGAGGAAAAAGGAACTTTTGACTCTGGTGAGTATTACAAAACATGGATGTTAAAATAGAAAGAAATTCTAATGGGAATTTTCATAGTACCTAATTGGTTTCAAATAAAAAGCACGAAAAAAATTATCAGTAAAATATCAGAGTAAAAACATTTGGTATGAATAGATAGCCTAAGTTTGGTGTAAGTAGATGTTCAGTAATTTTCAGCAGCTGCTGGGAATGCTTGTGGGTTTTACTGGACTTTCTGGAGGCTTCAAGGGCTGAGATGGTTGATCTTCCCTGGTTAGTCTTTGTTGTCGGTAGTGATCTTGCTTCATTGAAGATGGCTTGAAGCAGGGAATAGAAAGATGAGATGTCACTGCATTCTGAGGGCTGGGGGTTGCCAGCAGATGTAGATGTGGTCAGTCTGGTGCATATCCTGTTGATGGCTCTGTTCTTGTCCTAACTGCCTGTAACTTCACATCTATTGATAGAATTTATGTGAAGATTTAAATTTCCAGATAAAAAAGTCTTGGTAGCAGTGTACTGGTTTGCACTACTCTGCAGACTGTCTGTGGGTTTTTCTTTTTGTTGTCTAGTTTGCAAAAACTGTTCCCTTGTAGGCTCTGAGATACTTGTTTTCCTATAGATAGCCTCTGATTAGCTGAATTTGAGTTAGGTTTTCTATTAACTATAGTCTGTCTGTCTGTGATTCTTAATTTTAATTAGCACACTTTCATTGAAGTGTCTTTAGAATATGGTGTCTCTTTAGGCAGAGCTGTGTTTACATTGGTTGTTCAGTACCATATTTTTCTGAATTTAACACAAATCAATCATTAAAATTACCCCAATTTTTTTTCAGGTTGGGGGGGGGAGAATTAGGGGGGAAGGGAGAATTTTTCCTCTCTTCAGTGTTTTCATTCCAATGTACATGTGTTGTATTTTTACTTTTATTTTTTTTTCCTGTTGAAGAAAACACACTAGGGTAAGAGGAATGTGGAAAGTATAAAAAATAGAAAATACTAATTTCACATCCTTTAAGGGAGAAGGAAAATAAATAACAAGAGCATTTTGAGCTTTCAAGATAATTTTTCATTGAAAGATTTGGATAAATAGTTATGTATAGGTTGGATGATGTATGTAGAGCATTGGCAAAACTGAAACTCTGGATGTGATTTTTAATAAACTTTGTGTTCAGAGCAGTTTTCTAAATAGTCTTCTCAGAATATTTACGTTTTTGACAGCAGTAGATATGTGTCTGCCAGCATTAAAGTGTTTTGCTTTAACTAAAATAACTACCCATATCAAGATCTTTACCCTTCTAAACCAGTTTTTAAATCCATATTAAGATATTATTAGGTTATTAGTATTATTAAGATATTATTTGAAGTAGTAGTATTTAAGACTACCTAGCACATTTGAAGTCCGTAGGATTGGGAAAAATTATCTTAGATATAATAAAGAATATTATAAGTGACTTCTACAGGTGTAGAAGTTTTTCTGGAAACCCAAGAGTGAGACAAAATGTTACACAATACTGGTGAAGGCAAGTGAAGCTGTACCACAGAACTTGGGATATGAGTATCTGGACACAGCTGTGCTGCAAGCTTCTGCAGCTACTGATAAATGGGAGTCAGCGCTGCTAAGAGCATTATGGGCTGCCAGTTGGAAAACCATCAATTAGAAACTAACCCTCTGATCAGCTGCTTTGCCTACCTTTGTAAATCTGTCCACATGCTTTGGGAAAGTGTGTTGAGTTAGTGCATCTTGATACGCACAGAAACACCCAGTAGCGTGGTGTGCTGTAAAATAGATGTATTTGAAAGCAAATTCAGAAGTAAAGCAGTGAAAAGCTTGGCAATCTTTCCTCCTAGGTTAATTTTAAAAGTCATAAGAATTTGAAGGATTCATGGAATCATCTAATGGTTAAGGCTGGAAAAAAAACTCTATGATCATTGAATCCAGCTGTTAACTCAGCACCACATTATTCACCACTAAACTGTGTCTCTCACATGCCTTTTGAGAACTTCAGGAATGATGATTTTGCCACTTCCCTGGGCAGCCTGTTTGGTCAGTCTGATCACCCTTTCAATGAAGAATTTTTTCCCAATATCCAATCTAAATCTCCTCTGGTGAAACTTGAGGTCCTTTCCTCTTGTCCTGTCACTTTTTACTTGGCGAAGAGACTGACACTCACCTTGCTACACCCTTTTTCAGAGAGTACAGAGATGTGAAGTTGTAGATAAGCTGTTCCCTGAGTCTCCTCCAGGCTAAACACCCCCAGCTCCCTCAGCTGCTCCTCATCAGGCTTGTGCTCCAGACCCTTCCCCAGCTCCATTGCCCTTCCCTGAACTCTCTCCAGCACCTCAATGTCCTTCCTGGATTGAGGGGCCCAGAACTGAACCCAGGATTTGAGGTGTGGCCTCACCAGGGCTGAGTACAGGGGGATGGGCACTGCCCTGGTCCTGCCGGCCACACTGCTGCTGATCCAGGCCAGGATGCCATTATGCTCTTCTTGGCCACCTGGGCACTCACTGGCTCATGTTCAGCTGCTGTTGACCAGCATCCCCCAGACCTTTTCCAGCTTGCATCTTTTCCAGGCACTCTGCCCCAGCCTGTAGCAGTGCAGGGGTTGTTGTGACCCAAGGGCAGGAGCAGGCACAAGCACTTGGCCTTGCTGAACCTCAGACCTCTGGCCTCTCCCCATCAATGCAGCCTGTCCAGATCCCCCTGCAGAGCCTTCCTGCCCTCCAGCAGATCAACACTCCCACCCAGCTCAGTGTGTCTGCAAACTCACTGAGGGTGTCCTCCATCCCCTCACATGGATCATTGATAAAGATATTAAACAGAACTGGTCCCAGCACTGAGCCCTGGGGAGCAGCACTGGATGTAATTCCATTCTGCAGCACCCTCTGGGCCCGGCCATCCCAACAGTTCTCTGTGCATCCAGCAGAGCAGCCATGGCCAAGCCATGAGCAGTCAGCTTCTGCAGGAGATGCTGTGGGAAATGGTGCCCAAGGCTTTATTAAAGTCCAGGTGGGCACATCCAGAGCCTTTCATTCATCCATTAAGTGTGTCATCTTATCATAGAAAAGGAGATCACATTGGTCAATCAGGACCTGCCCATGCTGGCTGGGCCTGATTTCACTGGTCATTCAGCATATGCCCTGTGATGGGATTCAAGGTGATCTGCTTCATGACCTCTCCACCACTGAGGTCAGGATGATAGTCCTGCAATTCCCTGGATCTTGCTTTCAGCCCTTCTTGTAGATAAAGTGTCTCAGTTGCTAATCTCCTTTCAACTGAGACCTCCCTGGTTAGCCAGGGCTGCTGGTAAATGGTTGAAAGTGAGTTGGCAAGCTCTTCTGCCAGCTCCTTCACTACCTGTGGATGGATCCAGCTCCCTAGACTTGTGGCTGTTTAAATGGCAGGCAGGTCACTGACAATTTTCCTCCTGGATTATGGGGACTCCATTCTGTTCTCTGCTTCTGTCTTCCAGCTCATGTTTTTACTAAAACGTGAACTAAAATTGCAACAACAAGTGAATTTAACCATTCTTTTGTTTGTTTAATGATTAACAGGAGCAGCAGAATAAAATATTTTGTCTGATAACTTTTAACTCCTGTTGGTGAAAAAAATCAAAAGAGGTTGAGTGTTGGCTTTCAAGAACTTTATGCTGATTGTATGTAACTCGCTATTTTTGTTATTTGTAACTTCATGGATCGTGTTGTTTCTTTCAGTTCAATACAGTTGGTGCTTGGGGTTTTGTTTTTTTCTCCTATTGTCAAGCAGTATGAAACAGTAATTCTGTGATCAAAATGTACTTTGGAGAATAAGGACTGTTGTGGAAGTGTGTCATGCTGGATATATGCACCTTGACAGGGAATTTAAGCTTCCAAATGCAACATCTTGCATATATGGCTGATGCCTGTTGAAAATCGTGAAATACATGAATGTCAGGGAAATATCAAAACAAAATTGAGCAAGAAATCTGTCTGTATTACTACCAGTGTAAAATCAGTCTGTTTCAAGTGTATGGTTTCTCTTTCTCTCTCCCTCTCTCCCTCTCTCCTATTTAAAGTAAGGCTTTTGGTTGGACTTCCACTCTGATTTTTAGCCAGTGTAGCTAATGCCACCTCCCAAATAAGGTAGTTATATCCTTTATATCTTTTCCTGACCACCTGTCTATGTTCCTCTTACATTTGTTGTCTGATGTTGTTCATGTAGCCTTATGGAAAGGTGGCTCAAAGAAGTGATCTGACTGAAAAAAAAGAATTTTTAGGTTGCTGGTTAGAATGTCTGTGTAGTCAGTTGAATGCTTTTCCCCGAGTAAGGAAGACAGTAGAAAGAACACAGCAGGGGATGGTCAGTGATCTTCTGGCTGCACAGTGCAATTATGCTCCCTTAAAGTGAGCCTGTAGTAAAGTCAGCTGGAACTGCAGCCTGATGTCTTGGCTAACTTTAAGGAACTGTGGTCTGTTTGATCTGCTGTAGATCTTGTGTTATTTAGGTTAACAGGTCACATTGAAAGAAACATTTTATTGCCTCATTGCAATGCTGGGAATTCAGTCCTGCAGGATTTTACTTGGTTGACAGTCATTATTCAGGTGAATGGTTCCAATGGCCTAGCTTGGGCGACAATTCAGTAAATTACTTGCACAAGAATTCTTTGACCTTTGTTTTCTTACAACAAGAGACAGCATATAATGGATGTCTGCAGATGATGCTTTATGAATGTGCTCCAAATTTTCAGAACCCTGAGGGAAAAACAATGTTGTATTCCTATTACTATTTTTCTTCTCTCCTGCTTGTATAGTCTTGTCCCTGTCTCTATCTTCCCTATTTACCATGTGCCTTTTGCTCTTTCCCTTCATTTCAACCTGAATAAGGTAGTCTCTTGGTTTGAATCAGTTTCTCTATGCCTTTCCAGTTGAAAAATTGGTAGAGCTAAGTTTACCAAAAAGACTTGGAAAATGATATTTGTATAATGTTACTTAATGCTGCTTAAGGTAGCTCTTAGTCCTGATCAAAATGGAAAGGCATATTTATCTGGAGTAGAGGAAGAACACTTTATACCACAATGCAGTGGAGCCAAGTTGGACTGTAACTGATTCAGTATGGGAAGCTGGAATTGTTTAGCTCCTTGTTTTACTTTGGTCTTCCATTCTTGCAGTTTTTTTCTGATGGGTGTCTTGAGTGGATACCTCTGTGGTTTTATGTTATTATTTCAGTTCTTTATTTCTTCTTGGTTATTTTTACTTTTTAAATAATGTTGAGGGGCTAAAAAGTTTATTTTTGCATGGATCTCTCATGCTTTTGATTTTAATTCTCTGCTGGGTGATGTTTTAAAGACTGGACCCCTCACGAGGCAATAGGTTTTTCATCAGACTCGGGCAGTCTCAATTTGCCTGAGTGCTAAAGGTGTAGGATCAGTCTTTGTTTACTTAAGTTGCTGTTCATATAGCTCAGAAGTGAGTTGTGACAGTCACACTGTCAGACTCTTCTAGCTTCACAGCTTTGAGATTGGCTTCACGTTGGTCCTCTACAGGAGACCTTGTAGTCCAAAGCCATTCCTGCTGTGAGTTCACCCCAGTTCTGCATGGACAGAAGCTAGGCCCATGAACTTAGTCTCTTCCACCAAAGAGCTGCAAAAGCAAGATGTCCTTACACTGCGTAAGGACAGGAAGGAAAAGGATGATGTCATTTTCTACAACTTCATTCTGTTCCTTCAGCCAGTATTTGTCTCTTCACTCTCTTCAGATCTAATTCAGCTGCATGTACCTACACCACCATGTGTGCTGCTGCACCTCCTATATTGGACTTGTGCCCTTTAGTACACCAAAGGATGTGGTTGTTCTCTAGAGTCACAGTCAGCCTCTGTAGTGTTCACATTTGCACTCCTTAGCCTGATGATATTTATCTGAATTGGTGATCAGTCATAGCAGATTGCCCTGTTTGTGCTGTGGTATCTTGTAGGTGTTGTATCTGCCCCTGCTACCTACTCTACTGTTTCAGAAATCTTTTGCCAGAGATTAGACTTATCTGGAGATAATAGACAACTGGAGAAAAGAGCCGTGTCATGGTCCATGTGCTCAAATATTAGAGACTATCTGTATGGCTCATCGGCTTATTCATGTACTGTGTTGCATCATCAACATGCATGATAAAAAGATCAAAATACTATTCCATCCGTTTTAGAACTTGTAATAAAGAGTTAGTTTAAAGAAGAAAATTCTCTGCTAGCTACTTGTCTCAAGGCATGAGATGCACTGTTCCTACCTGGCAAAGCTCCTGGTTTTAGTACGTGGTGTGTATTGAAACTTGGCGAGCAGAAATGGGTGACAGAATCTGCGAGTGTGGAGGCTGGGAAGGAGTTAGGTTCCTAATGCAGAGAAAAGGAGTAGAAGGGCTCCAGCTGGCTGTGTGCTCTGTTGGCTTACTAGGGTGCTGCTTTATTGCAGATTGTAGCCAGCTTTCGTGGCACCAGAAGTGCTCTGTATTATCTTAGTGCAAATATTTCTGCAGAGTTACCAATTGTCAGCACCATAAGAGCCGAGTGCAATTCTGCACTCAAATTTTCTTCCACTGTCAAAGCTTCCTCCTCCACTTCAGTTTTCTGTCTTGCATCTTCTCTGACTGGTTGCAGCCAGAACTGCAGAGGATTAATGAGGGACCTGGGTCCTTGTAGACATAGGAGACAAAAATGAATCAGGTGAAGCTGATGAGACTGAATGGAGCATGCTTAACTCTTCTGCATAAAGGACTGACTCAAGTCATTGCATCTTAGTGTCTTGGGATAATTTTGATTTATTTTGTGGTAAAGTTTGCACTAGAAGCTTGCTGATTCTTTAATTACTGGTGCTGCAGTGCTGTGGCTCCTTGCCTTCAGTTTTGCTGATGCAACTGTTTGTGGGATTGTACTTAAATTGCATCATTGCTATGGCCTGAATTAAAAATGTTAAAAAGTTTTATTTAATTCTATTTCACTTATGTGTTCTAAGGGGCAGTCCTACAGATAGATGTGTCAGTAGCTGAGGGAGTGGTGGAGGGAGAAATTAAGGGGGAGGTGAAGGGAAGAAGAGGACCTCCTAAACTGGTTTTGCCACTAGTGAAAATGTATGTCAGACTTCCATAGGCTTGCAGAGGTGGAGTAAGGTAGAAGCTGTTAGCAGCTTCTCCATTGGCTTTAAGCAGCCAGCTTGCAGCTTTGGGGTGGGAGCAAACTTCATTGGACTGTGACCATCAATACATACCAGGCTTCTTTTTTTAGGAATCTGGTCCAGTGTATGAGAAACTCACTGAAATGAAACTGCTGCTACTGTGTATCTCTCAGCACTTTAGTATTTAATATTTGGAGAGCTGAAGTGTTAAGATACAGCTCACAGATATACTGCATATGTAGAATTTTGTTTAAAATGAGCTGATCGGTTCATTTCAGTGTCTTGACTAAAAAAAAAAAGTGTAGTGATCCAAGTCTGCAGGCAACTTGCAAAATGATTAAGATGACTTTTATATCCAGATTTCACCATGGATTTAATGCTGACTTTCAATAAATTGCTGATTGTTTTAGTGAGAGAGAGATGAGTGAAGCAAAGGACAAAAGGCTACAATCCTAAAGATTCTTCTTTCTGTGTGCAGCTCTCTATACCAGTACACTGAGAAAAAAAAAGTTTGTTTTCTATTTTTACCTTCCATGAAAGCATCTTTGCTGCTAATATAAATTTTTTTACATGTTAAGAAAGCTAGTCTTACAAATTTCTTGCAGGTTAAGATAGTCCTTGAGATATTCTTTAGCCATATGAATTTCAGGAATGAATTTTCTAGTTCCTAAATAAGTTTGCACAATGTGTTTCTGAGGCACTTCTAGCATCATAGGCTCTATCTGCTGTCTTGTCAGTTAGTTGGTAATGGAGAACAGCACTTTTCAGGGAACAGTGAAAAGAACAGGTGTCCCACTCTGTTTAAAGGATATGTGTTAAGTTTGCATCTGATGATCTTGATTTGCTTAATAAGATTATTAGGTTTGTATGCTTTGAGTTGTCCCTAATCTGGGAATATATAAAGGTTGGAATATGGTGATTCCTAGGTATAGGATCCTGTATAGTGGTGTTCCTGTGCTTGCAATTTGGAGCGCTTGAAGTGGAATGTGTGTCAAATCTGGTAATTTCTGTCATCTCTGATTTGGAATTGGTTCACATGCTCTAGGGTACTTAGAGATAAACATGCTATTAGGAACTTGATGGGAGGCAGTGATAGCAGAAAAACTGTTCTGTTGTGATCCTGGTGTATGTCGGAAGAATATTGCATCATAGATGATTTGGACCCAGGACTGGAAGGGACTCTAGGCAAGTTTGCAGATGATAGAAAACTGGCAGGAGCTGTTCACTCTCTCAAAGGCAGACAGGCCCTGCAGAGACCCCTCAGCAAGTCAGAGGGTTGGATGATCACCAACCACATGAAGTTTAAGAAGGGTGAATGCTAGACTCTGCACCTGGGGTGGGGCAAGCCTGGATGTACAAACAGACTGGGGAATGAGAGGCTGGAGAGGAGTGCCACAGAAAGGGACCTGGGGGTGCTGGTCCATGGCAAGTTGGACATGAGCCAGCAGTGCCCTGGCAGCCAGGAGGGCCAACCCTGTCCTGGGGGGCATCAGGCACAGCATCACCAGCCAGGCAAGGGAGGGGATTGTCCTGCTCTGCTCTGCACTGGTGCAGCCTCACCTCGAGTGCTGTTCTGGGTGCTACAGTATAAAAAAAGACATTAAACTGTTAGAGTGTCCAAAGGAGAGCCCTGAGGATGGTGAAGGGGCATGGGCATTAAGGGGAGGCTGTGTGAGGAACAGCTGAGGTCTCTGGGGTTGTTCGCCTTGGAGGAGACTAAGGGAATACATCATTGGAGTCTACAACTTCCTCATGAGAGGAAGAGGAGGGTCCGTCACTGATCTCTTCTCTGTGGTGACCAGTGACAGGGCCCTAGGGAATGGTGTGAGGTTGTGTCAGGGGAGGTTTAGGTTGGATATTAGATAAATGTTTTTTACCCGGAAGGTGATTGCACAATTAACAAGCTTCCCAGGGAAGTGGTCACAGCACCAAGAGTGCTGACAGAGTTCCAGAAGTGTTTGGACAATACTCTCGGGCACATTGGGATGACTTGTAGGGTGGTGGTGTGCAGGGTTAAGAGCTGGGCTTTGATGAACCTTGTGGGTCCCTTGCAACTCAGTTTATTCTGTTACTCTGTGATCAAACTGCTTATTTCCAGACATGTGGTTTTGCTATAGTTGTTAACTTCTGACCTCCTTTTTCTGAGACAGAAAGTGAGGTTGGTTTTCGTCTCTCAGTTATGTGCACCTGTGCTGATCATATCCGCAACACTTCTTCGTGACTGACCATCTTGGTCAATATAGAGAGGCTAGGAGAAGGAAATACAGTAGGGAGTTTTTGGGCTGTGTCCAAGCTTCTTGGCGTTAAAGTCTACCCTATGCTGTAGTTTTTGGAGGCTTGTCTCCAGAATTCCACAGTATGGAATCCAGGAAGAAAATCTTGGAGAGTAGCTTTATTGTGTGTCGTAGTTCCAAGATCTGGAGGAGAAAGCTTTATTTTTCACAAATTAACATTAATATTCAAGTCAAGGTTAAGTGAAAACACACCCATTCACTTTTAAAGAATGGTTGCTTCCTTAATATCAGATAACAGTTTTAATGTGTATGGTTTCTTTTTCAATGCTTCTATGATCATTCCATTTTTTTATTTTATTTTTGCTTTTTTTTCCTAGAGATGTGAATTATGCCCTCATAAGGATGGTGCTTTAAAGAGAACAGATAATGGGGGTAAGTTTTATTCTTGCTTTTTGTGAACTCTTTTATTTTGTATGAGGGAAATAAACCTGTGGTAATAAAATTATAGGGATCCTAAACATAAAAGAAAACACTGACTGCTTTGGAAAGAGAACTATTTTAGAGTAATCCTTCTTTGTCCACTTTAGGTTCAATTTGCTTTGAGGACATCTATCATTATTCTTAGTTTCATTTTTAGGAAAAAAGTTACAATACAAAAACTGCATTTTAACATAAGATTTAATGGGTAAAGTGGATGAATTTTATGTGTATTTAGTTGGAGCCTGAGCATTTATAGAAAGCTGTTGAAAGTGCACCATTCATGGAGGAAACTGGAATTTTTATGTCTATAGCCTAGACTGAATGCACCAGTGCATTTTCAAAGGTTGACTCTTTCATGCCTGATTTACTAATAGGTTCTGTAACAAAGAAGTTAGAGCTGGAAAGTTGCAGTAGTGATTGCCTCTTCCTTGCATCTTTCTAATTTCACTGTTCAGGTTATCATCAGTTCTGCTCCTGCTGAGTAGAACTGCTAGAGAAAGTCCTCACTGAATATCCTGTCTTGATTATGTTTATATTAATAGCTGGGTGATACGAGTGAAAAATCTCAATTAACTTTTCAATCACTTTTGGAATGCTGCCTTCTCTCTTTAGTAGATACTTCTAAATTCCTATCCATCATCTATCTGTAAATAGCCTGGTCATTTTGATACTGAGCCCTTTCTCTTATGAGAGGAGAAAATATGATCTGTATTCTGGAATTCACTTGGACAGTATTTGTAAATTGTATTCTGCAGATTCTATGCTGTGTACATAATATTCTGACTAATTAAATCTTAGCTTAGTGTTGATGCAGCTTTGCTATTTCTGTTGCAGTTCAGTTGCAGGAAGACAGGGCCTGCTCATGTTTGTGCTGATCTACCCTTTGCCTTGTGGCCTTGAAACTTTTTCTTTGCATGAAGTCTTGAGAACTTTGTTAGTGTGCATCAAAGATGTGAGCATCCTCTTAGTTATCTCTCTTATGGATCTATTAATTGGAATGATAAATTCTTGTCTGAAAGCGAATTACTATATAAGATTGAAATGCTTTAAGTTTCAATAGCAAAGATACAACACTGCACTATAATTTTAATGCCCAAGTGTTTTCATCAGTGAAAGCTGCATACTGAAAATTTCATAGCTGAGAGGCTTAAGAATTTATATTTTCTTCTGAAAATATCCAGCCTCTGTAGCAGATCTTGTCCATGGTGTTGAAAACAGCAGATTCTACTTGGTGGACCAAATGTCCTTTAAATAATAGCTTTACAGAAGGATGTACACCTTGGAAAATACTTTGACTTGTGATGCATTTCAGAAATCCACATTCTTATCTGAAGCTTTCCTTTCAAAGAGTTGCCTAAAAAAAGATTGTGCCAGATGATTTTTAGACTTAAAGAAATACTGTTGAAGATCAGTAGGGGCTTGCCAGCTGAAAATGGCATTTTCAGTAAGTTAATACTTAATTTTTTTAATGCTGTTATACCTTTTGTTGCCAAGGGAATCATAAAAAGATGCAGGTATTTGAGAAGAAACTTGGAAACAAACATTTCTGGTAAAACTTTGTAAGGAGCTAACTTTATAAACTTGTAATTACGCAGTCTTTCTCGAACTCTAGAAATAGTTCAATGGTCTTAGCTTTTCAGAACAAGAGAAGACATTGCTGATTTTAAGTCAGTGGTATAAGGTTTTTCATCTTTCTGCCTTCTGGCAACAAAAAACTTCATTTTGTACCCTGAAAAAAACAGTATGCTTTTTGTTTTGAATATGCAGATAGCTTGGCCCATACATGGCCTGCTGCTCCTGTATTTTTTTTTTTTAACAGTCTTCTGGATATTTGCTTTATAATAAGGTGAAGGACTGTTTTGGGCATTGAAGGTACTGTATTTTCTTTTATGTTTGGAAGATTAACGGGCTGCTGAGCTTTTACTGTAGTGCTCCATGCTTTTCTTAACCTGCAGTAAGATGATGTTACTGCGGTTAGAGTCCTTGCTATACCTTGTTTCCTTGTCCTTTGTGGTGGTACTAGCTTTTAAAACTTTTCTTTTTTTCTGCCCCTGCATTCCTTTTCAGCTATGTGAAAACTTCCCTGACCCAGCTGCCTGTGCTAATGCTGATAGAAGGAATGGCCAGGAGTGTTCTTTTAGCAGCAGCCTGTACATCAGCTGTGTTAAGTCAGTTTCACAACTGTAACTGAAGGCAGCCTAATCTTAGAGCTCTTCTGTGATGGTGTTATCTTGCCTTTAAGAACTCCGAGGCACTATGTGTATGACAGTAGTCTGGGAATCAAACTTGTGTTGTTTATAAGTATTATTAACTGATTATAAGTATAATTAATTGTATATTATGGTGGCGTATGGTGTGGTTGTGTTGGTATTTTGGGAGTTTTTTGTCCCTTCCTCCCACCCCCCCACATAGTGCAAGGTTCCTTTGTGTGCATTCTTCCTCCCGCTCCCCCTCCTTTTACTGGCCTGTTGCTACTTACCTGACCTTTTGGAGATCACCATTTCTTTAGATTTGCTTTTTAGGTTTTATGTTTCTGTTTGGGAGTCTGTTTGATTCTGCCTTAGTTATGCTTATCAGGTTAATGTGGGTCCTCTAGTGTCATCTATGGCAAATACAGAATTACAATTTTCAGTGATTCCTTAAATACAGCATTTTTGGAGCTTTACTGTCATGGATTTTACAGAGAACTTAAAAATGACAGCCTGAGATAGTAAGAGGAGTATATAACAGAGGCCAAACAACATTTGTCCTGCTCGCTTTGTCATTATGAACTAGATTCTTGAGAAGGGTCTTGTGTGCCTTCTCAGAATAGTTTCCCAGCCTGCAAGCATTTATGCTTTGGGACTTCTTGCTCCAGACGTGGTGATTTTGTGTTTAATAGGAGATGAGTCCATCACACTATTGAAGTGTTCCTTTCTGTATAAAGTTTAGTGTCTGTAATGTCGCATGGCAAGGCATTTTGCAGTTGGTCAGTATGGTGTGTCCATGGGTTTCTTTTGAACCTGTTACCTCATGGTTTTATTTGATGCCACTTGGCAGTTGCAGACTGGGGTGGCAAAGGTCAGTTATTTTGTGCTCAGTTTTCCTGTAACCTGTTCTTGGTTTGGTGGTGGTAGCTACTGGTGCTGTAATCAGAACCTGAAGTGAGCCCAAAGAGATAATTCTGTCTGGATTTCTGTGGAATATGTCCTAGTCTGCTTCAGTGTCCCTCCTGTGCTGTCCATTGTCAGAGACCTGGACTGACTTTGAGCAGGAGCAGCTAAGGTCCATTTGCCCGTGCTTGTTCAGTCTCTGCATGGTGTGAAAATGGCTGTTCTGTTCTTTCACATGCACAGATCTTGGAAACAATACTCTTGCATTTAGCCACGTGGAGTCTGGACTAGTGTCTGTGGTGTGCCTTATCTCTCAATGGGTCTCTCTGTCCTAAGGATTGTTAAGAGTTGACTGTATTTAGCTACACATTTGATTTAATTAATTTTTAAGAGTAATAGGACATTACACACTTAGGAGCAGGGTATTTGTAATAAATTTTAGGCATTAGCTTTGAATAAGTTTTAATATTTTGCCTGGTATCTATGACTGTCTTAGGCCTATGGTTAAGTTTTGTGAACAAAAAAAAATCTTTCCTGCATGTGGACTTAGTTTTTACATAATCATTAGGACTTCTTCAGTGTTCAGAGACTGGAATTACAAAAATTTCGTTAGGCTATTACCTATTTTATTATTTTAAAAAATAAAATGATTTTTCCTATTGATACTAAAAGTAGAAAACTAAGATTGAATTGAAAAAGGAACTTTTCTTTCTGAGTATGTTTGTTGACAGATTTCCTCGATAAATTTGATGTTCATGTTCATTTAGGGGAACCATTGTGTTTTTAAACATGAATGAATATGAAAGTTTTTTAAAATGAGAAAAGCTGATATGTATATGAGTTGCTTATTGATTTTCTGTCTTGTGCGTAAGAAGGCTATTGAAAGATTAATTTTCTTTTAGCTTGATGGATTGGTAAGTGGATTAGTAGTTGGATAAAATATAAACACATTTTTTGAAAAATAAGGAAGTAGCAAGTGAGCATTTGTTTGAAGATACTTGAGAACTGTTGGAATTTGACAGTTTTGGCCTTTCAGTTCAGTAATATTTCCTAAACTGTTGCAGTAATTTCCTTTGGATTTCTGACGCTCAATGAGGAGGAAATAAAATCATGACCATTTGGACTGATGATAGCTTTTTGAATCTCAGTTCTTTTATCTTCTCATAATACGGAGTATGCATTCTGTTTTTTAAGCAAATTGTTCACTTATATCTAATACAGCGTATCTTACATTCAAATAGTTTTCTTGCAGCAATCTTTTCTTGCAGTAATCTACAAAAAAAAATCTGTAAGCTTAAAAGGTTTAATTTTGCTATACAAGTTGTTACTTTGAAATCTGATTCCAGTGGATGATGATCAGGAATGCTGTGTAACAGCATTCTTTGTGTGACTTTTCACCAAGACTTCTTTCATGCAGCTGCTTGGGGAAAGGCCAGCTAACAATGTGGTGGTTTTATGTCATGGTCCAGACCCTCTTCCCACCCCCTGGGTTAGTGGCAGGATCTCCCAAGTCTATAAAAACATTATATGGTAGGCTTTCCCGTTGCTGTTGTTATTATTAGAGTCTCACTGTCTGGTTTACTGTTCTGATGAGTTTTCTTGGTGTTAATGTCTAAGAATGTAGATGGTATAATGTTATATGTACACACTGAGACTATGCATTTTGCAAGTGCTTACCTACAGATGTTCTGGCCTTTTTGAGCAGATTTTACAGCAGTATGTGTGTGTTGTTTTTTTACTGGGAAAGGAAAAAAGATAATAAATTTAAAATACTGCAGTAATATAAAAGCATGTATTACCATATATAACCATATATTTATGATTTACATTACAGCTAATCACAGTATATATGTAGAAATATTTTTTTAGAGTTTTAGGTGTGTATTTATACATTTCTTCCTTTTGTTGTATGAAAGAATTTCTTGAGAGAGGTGGAAGAAACTCAGTAATTCCATAGCATGCCAGATAAAATAATTAAAGCTATTAGTTTACTCAGTGGACCAATGGAATTTCATCTGTAGCTGTTTCAAAAACCAATTATTTGTTTTGTTGCAGAATGATTCAAAATGAATCAATTCTTTACTTGAAGAGCAGATTTTTCTAAATTGAGTATTTAGTGAAATTCAGTAGTAGGACTTTGTAGGATGAAACCTTTTTCTTCATAGACAAACAGTATTTATTTTACCTTTTCAACAAATTGTCTATTCTATATCACTGACAAGGTTGACTACCAACCACAACAGTGAGAGAGCTCTGGTGGTTAGTGTCGCACCTTCTTTTTCCTCTTTTCAAAGAGTGGATCAAACAATATAATATGAATAATGCTGTATTGTTCATAGCAAACTCTAAGTATTTTTTTAATAGAGAAAGGAATAGACAATAACTTCAGCTGACAGATTTCTTATCTGCAAGTTTTCTTGTTTTCACAGGAAAGGAAACTCAAGGTTAAAAGTATATGGAATGTCTTAATGAAGAGACACTTAACTAAAGGTTTAAAATAGTACTTAATCTTTCCCTTTGGCAAAGAGTAGCAGTAATGGTCTTAAGTACATATTTGAAAGGTGAACCCAGCAGAGTTGGATAGAGCTCAGCCTTTGGGTCAGTCAGCAGATCTGATAGTTGTAGAAATGGAGGGTGCAATTTCGTGTAATCTAGGACAGCTGTTGACCTCTGCTGAAAGGAGGGGATTGTGGTTTTCCCCTGCCTGGGTGTTTCTGCACTGATGGTTTTACTGTATGGTAATCATGTGACCTCAGTGTGGATTGCTTCAAGCCATTGACTGATTCTGCTCGAAGGTAAATTACTAAGTTTCCTGCAAATTTAGTAATGAGATGAAAAAGAAATTATTTGCCCTGCTACATAGTAAGCTCATACTGCAAGGAGAGGTCAAGAATGTACAGTTAAAAGCAAAGGGTGAGATCCTGCTTTTCTCTGAGAGTCTACAGCTGAAATGGGTTGAGGTGTATCCTTAATTGACAACTTGAAGCAACCCTCATATGAAACTAACATTTCAATAAAGAAAGATTTTTCCACACTAGAATAATAAATAGGTTCTCTTGGCTTGGGAGTGAACTGTAGTTAGAAATAAAGTAAGACTTCTTTAATAAAATATAATGGACTCTAGGAATTTAGAATTCATAAACAGATTTTGCTCTGACATTGATGCATGGTTAGGGGATGGTGATAGTATCCCAGAACTCTTGTGCTACCAGGCTGGTGCTGTGGCTGGAGTTCAGTGTGGCTTCCTGATTCTGGTCTCTACAGTGTGTTAGAGCTTTGGTGTACAGCTTCAGCACTGACTGTGGGTTGTAGTGGAGTCCCTACTCTGTGCCTCTTAGTTCATAAGCAAGACATGGGCTTCCCTTGTTGTGGATGGTAGGATGGATTATATGTTTGTTGCTGTTATTTTATTATGGAGTCAAAGAATACAAAAAGCAGGGCTTGAAAATTTGCACTGGAAGGCAGTTTAGAAGTACTATGAGTTTATTTATGGGGAAGGCGCTTGTGAATCAAATTTTGGGCAATTAAGCAGTAGTTGTAAAGGCAAAAATTTAGTTAGATGGGTTATATACTGTGTATTATTTACCTTTCTTGATTTTCTTCTCTAATTTACTTTGGTAGAGTTTACTTCTAATTATAGAGCTCTTTGTTGGCAACAGTCTTGTGTTTGCTGATGGTGAAATTGCTAGGAATTCCTTTTCTCTGTCACACTGGGATAGCAGATCAAGTATTTTCAGCTAGGGGTCTGAAGTCTGAGCCTTGTTACTCTGAACGTTAGTGAACAATGTACGTTAAAATTATACCTGCTAAGTATGTACTGCTAGGTTTGCACTGAGTTAAAAATCAGTAAGGCACCAGAAATAAAAATCTCAGTGAAAGATTGGTAACATTTGGATAGATTCTGTGGTGGTAATTAAATGTTTTGTGAACTAGAATGAAACGTAAAAATTGGCAAAACTCAATGGTGTGTCTTTCTAAGAGATAGATCAAAATAAAGTGAAATGCTACAAGTCTCATGGTGTATTTAAACTTTGAAGATTTCTCAGCATGAATTTCCAATTTTTGATATTGGAAAAATTGGTTTCTTTATTCTTATCAAAGGAGATCTTAAAGCTGCTTTATGTGTGGTTTTCTCATGTTGTTTTAAAGTTGGTGAATTTATTTTCTAAGATCTTTCCAAAGGAAAGTGTCTTAGTTATATTTGTGTGATTTTTTTTTTTTAAGGTAAGCAGTGTTTCCCAAAGTTACTTACTGAACTTGAAAGTGCAGTTGAATTAAATATTTTTAACTTTGTCTGTCACCAGTAAGTAAAAATTAAAAATGATGTTTTACAGTTTCTGGATGGAGGCACTAATTGTTGTGGAATACTGGGGTTTTTTGAAGCAAAAGAGGCAGTGAATCTGTCAGCCCATTGTAGCCTGGGGGGTTTTCTTCAGCAGTTTCAGAGAAAACAATTCTAATAAGAGTGCACACAAACAAGCAAACTTGATGGCTAATTTGAATCCTTATGATGTGTTTCTTAGGCTTTCTAGTTTAAAAACAAGAAATTAAGCTCATTTTAAAGTAAGCAAGGCAAGCAATATCATCTGGTAAAAATACTGTTATTGAGAAGGCACATGTGTCAAAAGGCCACCATCTCAAAGATTGAAAAATAAATAAAATAAAAAAATCTGAGTATAAGGGAAAATTTTAAGAACATTTTGCAAGCTGCCAGTATCCCTATTTGCAAAAAACATGTGTCCTTCCCTCTCTTCCAGATAAAGTTGTTCTGAAAGTGAGATGAAACCAAAAGTAAATTGGATATAAGGATTCAGTGGGGTTAGTAAGAGTTTGTTAGCAATTACTGCGAGTTTCATAAGTAAAATTTAAAAAGCGAGTAATTCATCTGTGGCCATTTGTCTGGATTCAAAGTATACACAGGTAAAGTGAGTGGGAGCTTATCATTGACTTAAAGAGTAAATGGTATGGTTTATAGAGATGGGTTTAATGAACTAATTTGGAACAAATGTGGTCTCAGAAATGGCATGAGAATGGCGTGAGTTCCTGGCTAAAATTGGAGAAAAGTTAAGAAAAAATAGGAATATCTTGCTGTTATTTCTGTGTGGTGTTTGGGTGAAGAGGAGAGCTAATAAAATAATTTCAGTTGCAACAGAAACTAGGGAGAATGTTTTGAATGTTTTTGAGTGTATAGAACAGTGCTGTTGGAGGTTTTTATTTTATAAGCTAAAACTTGGCTGTACAACGGTATTTTTCACACTTAAATGTTGGTAAAGCTTAAGAGGACTGGATTTAGAGATGACTTTTTATTCCTGGCTGAGAAGGAGTATAGTTGCTGATGAAATTTTTGTTGCTCTAGAATAATGTAGTAAGTGATCTTAATAGGAAGTTTGTAGTGCAGATTTTATGGCTTAGATGGAGTAAATGGGGAAATACGTGTTTTAAGGTAGTCTTAAATACCACACATTATTTTAAATGCTTGCTTCTCATATGGGCTTCTATGTACAGTTTGGAAGGGTGTCTTCAGAAGGTGTCATTGTCCCTGCAGACAAGGAAGGGAGTTATCATCCGGTAGGAAACAGTAGACAAAAGCATTCAACTTTGAACGTGGCAATAGGTCCTTTATTCTGCTGGGACTCTGAGCTCTGTGCTCAGCCTGAGTATGTCAGCAGAGTGTCAGAAGGTGTTTTTGCACTGTGTTATATAGTCAGGAACACTCTCAGTTGGACAAAACATTACAAGTAAAACTTGTTCTCTCATCAGTGAGACGGAGGAGACCTATCTCACTTTGGCTATAGGTGTCCTTACTTGCATGCTTATGCTTTGTAGCAATAGTGGCTAGTCTCTTGATGCTTTGGAAAATTGTTCTTGTTTGCTTTTTTCCTGTTTTCCTCCTGCTCTCTGGTACTTATATTGCAAAATGGGATCTTCTTGACCTCCCTTAAGTATAAAAGTTTTGTAGAGGCGTCTACAGACCTTGAGTTCTCAGAAGGTGGAGATTGCACAGCACCTGTAGACAACCGCTTCTTGACCACATTTGTTCTGGAAAAGTATCTTCCTTACTCTTCTTAAAGGGAACTCTCCTTGACACTTCCTGGTCAGCTGGGTATTGCTGCCTAACAGTTCTGTATTTCTTCACCAGTCAAACTTTGGAGAAAAGAATATTTAAGAAGTTGTATACAAACTGTCTTGAATCCAAGTGGAAGCTGGTGCTGGAGTTAGGCTTCTTTTTGGTGTAGGCATTTGAGGCTGGTAACATAAGGGTGCTGCAACCATCCCTCTGGTTGAATTATTGTTGGACATCATTATGATTTTATATTATTGTGATTTTCCAACAAGGCCAGATTATCTGGGATCTGAAGGTGCCAGATGGAAACGAGTGGAAAATGTCCCTTGTCCTCAATTCCATGGGCACTTATTAACCCATGTTAAAAAAGTGTTTTAGTGCTGTGGTGCTTCATTTGTTTCATTATATAGACACTGGTTTTGGTCTCATGAAAGTTAAAAGCCTGCTGCTAGCCACAGCTGTCTTGGACGTGTACTTTCTTTCTGTAATTAGAAAAAGTGGTGTGTTTTTGTTGTTGTTGTTGTTGTTTTTGTTGTTGTTGTTTGGGGTTTTTTTTGTTGTTTGTTTGTTTGGTTGGTTTTTGTCTTTTGTTTTTGTTTTGTGATGGAGTACTATTCAAAGTTACTCCTGACACTGGTGCCTTATGGTAAAAATTCTTTACCTACCTACCTAAATTTTAGTTCATTTAATGATTTTTTTCCCCCTAATGTCTCTGGTATATTTTACATATTTGCATAATAATTTTCCATTATATGTAAGTGTAACTGGAGTACAGGCTTAATTACATCAGAAGTAAAAGCTTTTGCCATCTGATTATGTGTAGGCAACTGAAGGAGGTTTATTTTTTTCAAAATTTCAGTGTCACTTTTTTATTGGTTTAATAGCTTTATTAGAGGAAGGATGTTTCTATTTGAGTTAATGTTTTGAGAGAAGATTTAAAGATAAATATTCACCATGAGCACCATGCTAACATTTATTTGTCTTTAGTAAGATGGTTCTGGCTTAAGGAAGTTTGCAATTCTTAGAAAAACCGTTATAGACATTCTTTCCCTGAAGATATTTCAAGTAGACAAACAAACAAAAAAGGTGGTGGTTTTTATTTTTTCTCAGTCAGTCTGTTAATGATAATTTTAAAATGGTCTGTTGGAAAGGTTTTAAAAGCAGCTCAAGTTGGCAGTTTGTACTTTTTTTTACCCTACACTTTTATTAGTCTCATACCTTTTCTGTACAGAATAATTCTAAAGACTACTTGTGAATAAAGTTCAGGAGCAGCAGAGATACTGTATTTAGTTGCAGTTGAAATACTAGAACAATATGTGTGGTGTCGACTGTGGATGTTGACTAGAATTGTTGTGTATGTGTGCACTTTTTGTTTTCTGTAGTAAATTGTAATAACCAATTTAGTAAACGGAGAGGGGGGACACCAGATCCGTTGGCAAAAACTGGAAAAGATTTGTTCTTTAAGAAAAGTATCTGGAATTGCATATGTGCTTTTTATTCTAAATACCATTTCAGAGTTTCAACAATACTACCGTGAGCAAGTACACATTTGTGTTTAGCTCAGTTTGAGTCAGAGTACAGTTTGGTGAAGAAATTAAGAACTTTTAGATTCTGTAGAGTAGTTGAAAAGAGAAAATCCAAGATGAAAGCTCAGAAAGGTCTGCAGTGGGACAGTATATGGTGTGTTTTGTGTTTAATTTTTTTCTGGGATTATTATTGTTGTTGTTGTTTTTATTATAGCATGTGTTCACACATTGTTTACTTTGTTTGCCTAATCCAGTAATCTGCTAGATTATCTAATTATGTTAATCTGACATTTTATGTCCTTTATGTTTGCATACAAGTAAGCCTGGGTAGGAGGAAAACAGAATTATTTTTAAAGGATACTGAGGGTCTTGTGACTTCAGACTTCAGTTTTTCTCTTGGAGAAGAACAGAATTCACACCAAGTGATTAGCTGCACCAAATTCACTTTCAGATGAGGTGATAATACTTTTAGCAATTCTATTATTAATGTATAGCAATATGTTGGGTTAGCTAAGTAGCAGCTTCTGCTAAATTTACAGTTATGGCATATGGTCCTCCACTGAAACAAACCAACAGCTCTCAGAATCTCTGTGTTGAAAAAGGGCTTCAAATTAGTAGGTTTGTCTCTGACTTCGTGTTTTCCCCCATCTCCATCAATGTCAGACAATTAAGAGTGTTGGCTTTCTCAAAATGTTGTTGAAGCACAAGTATGGTAAGTAACTAACCATTTATTGATGACCCCAAGTTAATGAATTAGAATAGGAGTGGATATAGGTATTTGTATTCCTATGAAAAAATGAGTTGGCCACAACTTTATAAATGGAAAAGCAAGAGATTTCATTGAGGGGATGTGAGGGTGTCTATATGTGTTGCCATTTCTTTCTTCAGAAAGAAACAGGAGTCTATTCAAATCAGAATGACATTTTTAAAATAAAAATTATACACAGAAGTCTTCTATGATGATATGCTTTAAGAATACCGGTTTGGTCAGATGCTGCTTCCTTTTTGCAGGACTTTGTGTGGTTTTTATGCAATGACTGTGTTAATCCAAGAAATCCGAAGATAATAATTTTTCTGTTTGTGTGTCACTGTTTGTATAAATCATTAGTATTTGAATTTCATGGAGTATTACTCATATAAATTCTCCCTGACTACATTAAAAAATGTATTACTGATCATCTAAACTTTGGATAACAAAAATGAAATGTAAACATGACTTAAGTGTAATTTATGTCATTAATATTCTAAACAGTTAAAATGTTTAAATGTCTGTGGAAAAAAAAAGTGTTGTAAAAGGTTCTTTGCACTATAATTGCACTACACTGAAATGTCCTTTAAGCTTCTAGAAAACATTAAATACAATTATAACTTTTTGTAGGTTGGGCTCATGTGGTTTGTGCTCTGTACATTCCCGAGGTGCAGTTTGCAAATGTTTCTACAATGGAGCCTATCGTGTTGCAGTCTGTTCCTCATGACCGTTATAATAAGGTATAATTAAATGTCTTTTTATATCTAATGTATTTATTTTAAAACTTGTGAGCTTTAATAAGATACAACTACACTTCTTAGAATGCACTTCAGATAAAATTCCTAAATGTGTGCAGTAATGCTGTAAGTTTTCTGCAATGTCTTTATGGTAAATTGAAGAATTAAGAAAGCTGTATTATTAAATTAGGTTGTAAGATTATCTGCCATGTTTTACTAGTCTTTTACAGATTAGGGACTGTTTTGTTAATTAAAAATATCATGATCTTAGAATAACAGTTTATTTTTAAAGGAATCTGAAATATTTTCCATAGTTTAAACACTGTTGCAACTTATATGAGATGTTATTATTAATTACCACAAAGTCCTAGTGTTTTCAGTGTTCATATTAACATAAACATGTTTATAAACATTTCTTTTAGGACAGAAAGGTATGCTAATATATTAAGGCAAATGCTTGCAGGCTTTTGCCTTTGTAAACAACATTCACTTTTAGTGGGATTATTTACTTATAGGAGAACTGCTCCTAAATAATTGTCAGTGAGATGGAATGTTTTATAAAGTGTGGTGAGACTTTAAAGAAAAAAAAACCTAAAGGCAGAGCAATAAACCAGTAGCTTGTTGATGTTCTTTATTGATAGTTACATTTTCCTTATTTCACTTGTGTTACTTTCTCCTCACTTGACTACATTGGTCTTCTCTTCTGCAGATGCAAACTGTGAATTTCTGATGAGTTGTGTTACATATTTTTCATGTGTTGTTCTTTTAATCTCTACTTTCTTTTTTTACTTTATTTTATGGTAGTTTGTGGACACTGGAGTAAAGTAGGGATAGACTGTGTTATAAAAAAGAGAAGAAAAAGGCATGCATCACGTGTTATGTTCTCCCTACAGGGAGACCAGTCCCTGTTCATGTTGCCTCTGTGACTTCTCACACCCCCCACATCCCTTTCCAAGTTTCCATCTTTGATTTGTGGGCTGCCCTTCCATTTTTCTAGCCTCTTTCCTTTTTTCTTTCTTTGGTCTTTTCCTTTTCTGTTTCACTTTCTCCAGTTACTGTCAATACATTTTGTCCATTTTATTTACCAGTGTAGCTGAAAAGCCAGGAATCAAACTCTAGGTTTTTCTCAAGCTTTCTCATTATTACCTGAGCATCTTTATTGCCATCTCACTATTTGCTTCCCTCTGCATTGGCAAGAACATGCCACAGTGAGATTCAGTACAGAACTGATAAAATGTTTCTGCTTGGGCACAAAGCAACAGAGATTTGCTATAACAAATGAATTTATTTTTTCTCTCCCCAACTGTGAGGAAACAGAATATCTGTTTTCTTTTTCCTTGAGTAGTAGTCAGTCATAACTTTTTTTTGATTGGTAGTGGTTGTCTCTTAATGTGCTTCAAAAATACCATGGAACACTTTAGATTTGTTTTATCTTGCACCATTTCCATTGATGGTAATTGGATATTGGATGAGTAAATCCTTGTAACTTCAAAAAATGTACTCTGCATCTTTTGTTATTACTTGTTGACAAAATCCATTGTCTGTCTCTGTCTTTAGTCTTTAATTCCTTTTCATCATAACTAAAGTTGCTTCTTTCTCAACCAGTTTTTGTTCTAAATATATGACAATACAGTTGTGTTTTGCTGCTAGAATTTGAGTTTCCTTTTTTGTTGGTCTGTAGTTACTGTGATTTTTTTTCTCACTAGATAGTTACTAGCACCATACAGTTAATATAGAGAGAATTCCTGATGTTGTCCAGTTCTTAGTTCTCTGTGCTCTGGGCGGGTGTTCTGATTGACACCTATTTTCCATGTTAGCAGTCAGCCTAAAACTGCTTTTGTCAGGCCACTAGTTTATTGAAGTACAATGAGACCGGTGTCAGAAATATCAAAGTTTGGGGTCACACTCCTAGCCTGCAAGTTATTATTATTTTTGTTCTCTCTTTTTACAGAACTCAGATTTCACTGTCATTATTTGGTCTTTTTGGGTCAGGGAGATAGAGGTTGTGGGTTTCAGGGGAATCCAAGAAATGGCTGTATTGCAGTTGCTGCAGCAAACCTTCTGAAACCAGTCTAACTGCAGTGCCAGCAGCATCTAGTTGTAACAGCACTGAATTTAAGAAGTATTGGCTGACAGGGAACTCTCAACTCTTGCTAGGTCTGTAGCTGGTGCCGAGTTTAGTACTGCTGTGGTTAAACTGCCGTGGGTTCCCGAGTAGGCTATTCTTGAGCAACACCCCCCAAAACTAATAAAACTATTAGTTCCCTTTTCATGTAGCCTGCAATAATTTCACCTTCTACTCCTATTGCTATTCAAGATAATTGGTGGTTATTTAAATGATATTTTTTTAGATCAGATATTTTGTAAAGCATTTCACTCTGACTTTATTAATTTGCCTAAAAATGGGAAAGAAAAGCTGTTTTTTGAGAAGTAGAGGTGAAAAACAGTTATTGAAACATTTGTTGCACACTGAGAACAAATGCAAACATGTAATTAGGAAAAAATGACTGGGGTAGTTTCTTTTTTTAGAGAGGCTTAGTGATAATTTCATTCTGTTTGTCAGCTCAGGTTGGAATGGGAGATTTTAAGTAAGATACTATTCCTGCGAAGTTCTAAATAATTCTCTGTGCATGGCTGGATACATATAGAACACTAGCATAACGAATTGGGGGAAAACAGAGCCAAAGAAAATTACCATGAGGGAGAAATTATACTGTAGTCTTTAAAGTAAGTATTGTTGAAGTTTTGCCAGGACATAGTACTTAATTTAATGTTTGGGGTTTTTTCCCTATGCACTTGTTTCTTTACTAAACACTGTGAAATATGTAATATTACAAAGTACAGTAATCTTAAATGCAAGATGAAATGCTGTAGATACCAAAGCATGGGGCTTATCCTTGTGGAGACATTTGGCTGCTATTTCCCTAAAGTTTGCCTGCTTCTGGGATAAAAACCATCACATTACACATCTACTGAATGATTTGATTAATGAGTTAGCTATCAGGAAAGCTCTTCTTACACAGTTGCTTCCAAAAAAACCTGGACTATTAGTTGCTCCTCTTTTCAGAAGTAGGTGTTTCTTATTCTTTGTGTGGTTATGCATGGATAATATATTTTTATTTTATGTCAGCTTTATTTGTCTCTTTCAGGTTCATTTGAAACTATGTGATAATTGTATATAATTACTGCTTTTAGGAATCTCTTTTAAGAACTGATTAAGAGATAAGTGCATGTGGAGTTTCTTGATTTGCCTAGTAGTGAATGCAGCTGGCAAACTTATCTTTCAGTACTTGCTGCAACAATGAGAAACTTCCGTACAATTCCTAGGTTTGATTTTGTGATCAGGGAATGTCACTGGGTACTTGATATAAGTAAGCTATTTCTGAAATTACTTTTTGCCGTATAATTTTTTTTCCCTCATCTTCCCTTCTGTCTTTGCTTTTGCAAAGAAAGTTTGCACTTTGAATTTTTGAAGGGAGAATACTGACTAACATAAAGGCAGATGTGCAAAATACGTATTTTGCCTTTAAAGGAAGTAAAGTATTTGTTGTGTTTTTGAGTAACATTTCCTTGCTGAGTCAAAAGCTTTTGCTTCTTTTCCAGTGAATTTGGGAGAGTACTCTCTTCCCTTAAGAGCTTTGAAGGAGGGTGCAGCTGTAGGTGGTGGGACAGAGTTTTAAACTTCCACATTTCAGAGGCTTCAGAGGTGTAGTGTTTGTATGGATTTGCAAATACATGCAAGTCTTCTTTTGTGAAAGAAAGACACAGGTTCTCAGGCTTCTGGAATTGTTTATGTGGCTAAGAGAAGGTACAAATACGAGAAGCTCAGCTGTAGAGGGCTTACTGTCTGTTGGAACAGAAGAGTGAACCTTCTTTGTCCGTTTCATACGGAATACTAGGAAACAGGTATCATGCTTCTCATTACTATTGTAGGAAAGTTCTTTGAGCTTCTTAAAATGAGTAGTCAGTCCACCATGTTGTGTGTAGGGTAAATGCTGAAAAATGGAGTCTACATCTCCAGTATGTGGAGTGCTTGTATTGCTTTTCTTTCTGAGCTTCGGTGAGAAAAAAACTTAACGTGAAACAAAACTCTGAAAAAACCAGAAAGTAACTGGAGATTGAGTTTTATGGGGTTTGTGGAACTCTCTGTTTATACAGGTATCTTACTTTGAAGTTACTTACTTAATATATTGACTCAGATGAGGTTGATAGATCATGACCTTGTTTGTTCCTAAAATCTAAATGTGTCAGGTCATGGTATGGAAAGGTAAAAAGCAGCCAGTCTCAGACCCTGTCAAACAATGGAATTAACAGTGTTCACCACCTTGATGTACAAAAGAAGCAAGGCAAAGAATTAAGTAAATGTTAGGTTATAGGGTATGATTTTAGGATCTATTATCTTTTTAAAGTAGTGTGGAAACTGTACAAGAATAACTGTCTCTCAAGTCTTGCATATTAACAAAAATGCTTTACTTAGCTGACACCTCCTGTTAAATGTTGTTCTAAAAACCTCTGTAATAGGCTGCTCTGATCTCTGAGTTTCACTCATTTTCCTAAGTAATACTGGTTTTGCATTATATATATATTTTAAATTTCAGTGGTCTTTTGGTCCATGTTTTTCCACTGTGTTTTCTGCTACCCATGGTTGATGTTACTTTTATTTATTATTCTGCTCATTCTCTGCCTCACTGAAAGGAGGTTGTGAATAAAATTGTAAGTCAATTAAAATAGAGACAGTTTTATTTTTTGGCATAAAGAAGTTTCTCTTTTCTCATTAAGGATCTTATAATGGGGTTTCCATAGAGGTAGGACTGTCCTTAATGTTTAATACTCGGTAAGGTTTTCTCATATGAAAACAAACACTTAAACCCACCTCAGTGCTGGGTGATACTTTCATAAAGAATCTCTTCTTAAATTGTTAAATTTTACACATGAATGTGATATTATATAGAATCTCTCTAAATGCTGTTTCAGTAATTAGGATAGCAAAAAGTGAAGGGAGATTTAGCTTTGCCTGATGTTTCTCCGTGGAATGCTCGTGAAAGTTTGTAGTGACGCCTAGTATAGTAGTGAGCTTCCATACAGTATGTATCCATATTTATTGGCCACATGTTAAAAAAAAAAAGTATTGAATAATGAGGAAGAATTTTGATTTTTTTGTCTTAATTTCTTTTTTCTGTTTCACTAAGAATGTTTTTGAAAATATTAAAAATTTCCATGGCATCCCAGAAATAGAAATAAATTGAGAAAAATGCTATGAAAAGATTTCTAGGTACTAAATAGGTTATTTTCATTTTAGCTTGTTTTGGAGGTTGAAATGGGTTTGGTATACTCATTTAAGCTTTTTTACAGAAGGTTCTCAATTCATTAATTTACAAAATGTTTATGAGGCTGTCCAAGTCATGCTGAAGTAGTCATCCAAATGAAACAGAGTCCTGTTAAACACTAATTTAATTAAAAGTAGCTGAGCATCATACGAATATTGAAACATGCTATGACACTTCTGAAAATTCTTTGCACCAAATGTACAAATAAGATTTCAAGTTTGCAGGTTTTCGTATGTTACTGTGTAGATATAGATGTATACCATATGGCATATTGTACCATTAGGCATTTAGTCTCATCTGATGTTTCTGAATGTCATGAATGCAGGTTATGTTAAATAAGTATGAAAGTGATTGAGACTTAAAAGGACATAGACACAAACTTGAAAGCAAAGACAGTTGGGAAGCCTAACGCTATTAGCCCTTGGCTAGTTAACCCTTTGGCTGGCTGACAGTGGTATGCAATGTGAGCAAATTGGTATTGTACTGCCTAAACATTGCTGAAGTGTTGCACAAATCCCAACAGTCTGCCAGGTGATCTCCTTTTGCTAACAAACATGATTAGACTTTCATAAAGAAGTTCTTATACTGGCTTAGCTGCAAAATGCAATAGTTCTCAACCTAGAATCTCCTGTAACACAGAATTTATTGGTATGCTTCTTACCAAATTAAGTATTTTCTCTTTGATAGACATGCTATATTTGTGATGAACAAGGCAGAGAAAGTAAAGCAGCCACTGGTGCTTGTATGACATGTAATAAACATGGATGTCGACAAGCTTTTCACGTAACATGGTAAGTATATTTTATTATTTAATATCTCTGATGTTCCAGAAAGAACCAATACACAGAGTGCAATGAATAAACTCCTTATTTAGTACATCCTTGGGTAAAGAAGTACAGTAAAGTGGTTTGTTTTAATATTAGTGTTTACTAACAATATGGCAGTGGCAGCATAGATTTTGCTGTGAGATGCAAGAACTGTCTAATACTACTCCCTTGGGTGGTATTAAATGATGTGTGCTCCTGTGAATGAGTATAGGGGAGTTTGGTTTTTTTTCTGGTCTTAGGTTATTTTTCTTAGAGGGTGTTTAATGGGATTTGGGAGTGTGAAGACACTGTTTGTTAGCATTGACTTCTAACTGGTTTTGGTGTTTACTTTTGGTAAATCAGTGGGAAAATTACTGAGCTACACATAAAAATGCACTAGACTCACCCATGCCAGTATGGATTTCCAGACATTTAGGAGTAACTCACTTCACTGGTTTTATCTAAATGGTACAGATCATCCTGAACGATTCTGATTTTACGTGTTACTGCTGGAGAAAAAAAGCTGTGTTCTCCACCATCCGATTGATTCCACTTCAAGATACTTAGTTTTCCTTGCATTCAGGAGATGCTTGTTTCACTTTATGGATTTCTAAAAGAGGCTGGATAATTAGATTAAACCACATGTTAACAGGTAAAAGGAAGCAACGACTTCCACTCCAAAATTTGCAGGCATTATTTGTTTTTTCAATTTCAGCTAGAGTTACTTTACAGTAGCGGACAGATCTATATAGGCTGTCTAGCTACATAATCTATGGATTTACCTGTCTGTTTTATGACTGCCCCAGTATGCTGCTTCATGACCAGTTTAGTCAGGGAAATGGTATGTGCACATCAACTTAAATCACTTAAATATATTTTCTTCAGTGTACCCCAGTGATAATTTGTATGTCTTGTGGAGATCTTGAAGGGTTTAATTCCATTGTTTTGGTGCTGATAATCTTGGCAACTCTTCGTTTGTTTTTTTCTTTTAATTGCTTGACTACTTCACAGGTTTTATTCTTTCACAAGCATCTAATTCTTCATTGGATGTGATCAATGTCAAGTTTCTTTTTATGGTGAAAATGGATTGTGTTCCTCAAAGCGTGCATACCATGTAAAGGGATTACTTACAGATGTGAAAAAATGTATACATCCAAGGGCTTGTATGAAAAAGTCTCTTTCCTTTCAAACACTTGGATACATACAAGAGTCCTTTTCATCTTTTTACTTTATTCCAAAACCCTGTTTTCAGTGAGTACTGTGAAGATCATGAGACTTAAGTGCAAAATTAAAAGAGCTATCTTGCCACTTTTTAGCATGTTTCAGTTCAAAAACGTGGTCTATACTGCAAAATGATATCTAGCTGGAGAGTAGTAGGATTGGAGATAATTAGAGGCTTCTGTAATATTTTTTAAAAATGGAAAAAAAATGTGAAGACTACTAGAAATCCAGGGCAAGGTATATCAAATTGGGATTATCAGAACTATTGTCTAATGAAAAATGAGTTTGAGTACATTTTTTTTAGTAAGAGAGGTTTAGAAACAATAGATCTTTGCTTCAAGACATCCTCTTAATTATTTTTTATAGTTGGTATCAGCTCTAGATGTGCATGCATTTAGTATTTCTGGGTTTTCTAAGTACATACATTTTATAATATGTGAAAACGAGTCACATTATATAGTCTTCTTTCATTTAAATACTCCCGTGTATAATTTTGACTGTAACATTGCGTTATTATGGTGGCTTGGATTGAAAGACAGGTGTCTGATGAGGAAGGCAGGAGTCTCCCTTAGAATGGAGAATATGACCCCCCTACCTCTGAATTATTATAGCTTAGGAACTAAGGGTCTTTCAGGCAAAGATATTGGGAAAAGAAATAGCAGTTCTTTACTGGTCTGTATGTGTATAACAAAGCAAACAAACAACAACGATGGCAGCACAACAAACAAAAAGGCAAAACACCAACCGCAGACTCCAGGGAACAGTTGTCACTCTCTAAGCCCTTTCCCCTTGGTGCAGTTCCGGTCACAGCCGCCAGGGGCGCTGCTGGCTCCGGGCCGGCGAGGCAGGTGCAGTGATTCCCCGCGGCTGCAGGGGGCGCTGTGGCGCGGGCTCCGGGAGCACGTGGTGATGGAGGCTGGGCCCGGATGGGAAGGGATGGGAGAGAGGCTTTGCTTTCTTCATGAACCCCCTGGGGCAGGGCCCCAGAAAGGCTTTGCTTCATGAACCCCCTGGGGCAGGACCCTAGAAAGGCTTTGCTTCATGAACCCCCTGGGGCAGGACCCTAGAAAGGCTTTGCTGCACAAACCCCATGGGGCAGTCAATGCTGGTACCCCAGCAGGACGCTCAGGAGCAGCAGGCTGGAACGGCGGGGACGAGCACGATACCGGAATGGTAGATGAGATGTATCAGAAACTCATCAGTTGTAGCTGGAGCCGCGGGGTTGTCCCGGCTTTGGGGCTACAGCAAAAAACGAGGACTAATGGCAGAGAAAATGGGCCGACGGCCCGGGCAGTTGCAGTCTGCCTCCCGAACAGGGCAGAGACACTCCCTTGGGGGCGGGATGGGGCTCGGGGGTCCTGTGCTTTCCTCTGAGGCGCCTGAGCAGATGGCGAAGTTAATGGCAAGCTGTGTTTGGTGTTAATAAGGGCCCAGTGCAGCGGCTGCTCTTAGGAGCAGAGCGCTCACGGTAGAAGAAAGGCAGCAGGAGATTGAACCCCGCAGTGGTGGCGAATTTCCCTCACAGCAGCCCAGCCTCTGACCCCTCCCAGTGCCGAGAGCTCACCAGAACTAGCAGCTGCCCCAGCCCCCTTTCTCCCAGCCCCATTCTCGGGTATCTCTGCCCCTCCCAGAGAAACCCTCCGATAAGAGAAGTGCAGCCAGGTGCCCTCCTCCCCTGAGTTTGGCAACTTCTTTTGTCTCCCTTAAGTACCCAGTAGTTGTTGTCTCCTAGCAACATATGGAAGAAAATTCCCTAAGAGAAAGAAAGAAAAGGAAGAATCCTAAACCCCAACGTATGGGAATGAAAATTATATGGAAAATGTAACGGTATTTGGTTTGTCAATATCTAAGTTGGTTTTGATAAAGAAAATATATCAACATTATAAACGGTGAAAAAGAAAATTGTTTTGAAAAAATTGTAGTAGAATAAGGTAATAATTAGTCCAGTCAATACAAACTGTAAGTGTTGATCTTTTTGAAAGAAATTAGCCTGCCACAATATTTTAAACTAGTAAATACAGTTTGATTTACTATGCAATTCAAGTTAGATTAAAAAAAAACAGTAGTTTTCATGGTAAATCAGAGAAGCATATATGCAAGTTCTGAAAAAACTCTTCTTTGGAGCCATAGTATGGTTTTGTTAAAGGCTGTTCTTTCCTTAGATAGTTTTTTTTTTTTTTGCTTGAACTTGAGCAAAGAGTAATTTTAGATTGCTTTGTTTATTTATTTGTGCAAGTAGCTCCATAGTAAATGTAGATTTGCAAGCTGTAATCTTGTGTGAGTAGATTAAAGATTCTGAAAAAAGGCAACAGGCCAAAGTATGTGTGTTTTTTCCCTGGGCTACAAAGGTTGGTTATGTGCTCACATACCACTGGAAGTTATTTGTGTGGAATCTCCTCTTAATTGCAGATACAAGCATCCATATGTTATCAGGTGTGATATTGTGGTACAAACTGGTGTAAAATGGTTTTCCTTGAATGTTGTTTGGTTTATTTTTAGTGCACAGTTTGCAGGACTTCTTTGTGAAGAGGAAGGCAATGGTGCAGATAACGTCCAATACTGTGGCTACTGTAAATACCATTTTAATAAACTGGTATGTATTTATTAAATTGTATAAATAAATGTTACCGACTTATTTTTTTATTCTGAATTGCCGTTAGCACTAGAAATAATATTTTCATGTAGTTCAAAAAGTAGATTGTATTTCATTGAAACAATGTTTTAATCACAGTTACAGAAGTAATAGCTGGAAGTGTTTTTATAAGTGGTTACTTTATAGATGTGTGGGTTTTCCCCCTCTGCCAGAAATAGCATGCACATTTAGTGATTTTTTTTTCATTGAGTTCCTGGAATGTTTTCTTTTGCTATTTGTTTAAGTACCTTCTAGGAATTCAGTCAATTTTGGAATAAACTAGAAAGTACTACTTCTAGAAAATAAAGAAGCACATAATTTCTTTCTGCTTCTGTTACTCTTCTGCCCAACCGCTTTTGTTCTATCTCTCACTGTGTAGCCAGTGAGTATTCCCACCTTGTAAGTTCTCTGAAACACAACCTTAAGGAAGTGACTTGAGGTTTGATTTTTAAAAAGTAAACAAGAAATTAAAAACATTGAAATTTCTCAGTTAATGCAGTAGGTTGTAGATCAGACCTCTGGAGTCTTTTCTTTCACTTCTTACCAGTCTGACAGTTCAAGATATCTGTTTCTGTGTACATGTGTGAGTGTGTGGACTTAAGGGGCTTACTGATGTTTAAAAAGTGTTATTTATTAATACTAAAATATACAGACTTATGTTCAGATGCTGTTGTAAGTATTGCAGATTACTTACTTTCCCTGCTAAAAAAGTTGAATACTTGGTGTGACTTAGGTTGCAGCGAAGTAAAAACACAGGACCAGCCAACCATTTTAGTTTCTAGAAGATAAGTTTGGTGAGGTTAGTTTTGTACTTTTGTGAATATTGATGAATTTGCTTCATAATGAAGATAAGTCAGGGCTTTCTAGGCCCTTACTGAGCTAAGATTTTTTTTTAAACTGTCTTGAGCTAAGTATATAAAAAAAGAGCAAAAATTGTCTCTTACTTAGTGGTGAAGGCAAACCCTTACACTGTTATGCCTTTGACTTGAATGTTGCAGTGCTGCTATGATTGAGAGCAGGTATGTTTATTTAAAAACGAAGTTCAGTGATGAAGACATAACTCTGTATTTGACATATAATTAGCTTTCCCTTATGAAGCTATAGTGGTAAGAATAGTAAAGACTGGCAAGATTGTTTTAAGTGTTTCAGTTTTTTCTTTAGGATTATTGAGACTGTTAATGCCTGGTAAATACAGGTGCTTCGTATTTCCTGCTGAAGATGGTGGGTGTTCTACATCTACTATTCTACTGAAAACTTGTTGACAAAAGAGTGGCCTGAAGTGTCTAGAAAACCAACAGAACACTGGCCCAGCATAAAGTATATTGCAGTCCTGAACTAGGCTCTCAGACATTACAGAAATGCAGGCAATTACAACTGCCACTTATAATCACAGACATGACTGTAGGATTCTGTATCCTGGTTTTTAATCCATTTTAATGAAAATATACCAGACAGATTGCTTGAATAATAAATAAGTCATGAAGTCACCTTACAATGCATTTCAAGCATGTGTCAGGGCATCACTGTGGCTTCACGTGATACTCATTTGAGCAGTGTCTTTTGTTTTATGTTATGAAAACTTGAAAATGTGTCTAGCATCTTTTAATCTTTAAAAAGTGGCATATTTCATTTCTCTGTGGAAAGCATATCTTGCAAATTTGTGGGAGGTGTAGAGGTTGATACAGGGATAGGCTTTTTTCCTGGTATACATTCAGTAGTCTTGTGAATTTTAGTGTCAGTAATTAGTCAGTTTTCCAGTAACTGAAGCACTGAAGTTTTTTTCCTCAAGCAGTAAGGTATCTTGTCAGTGGAAATGCTTTGTACTTTTTATTTATTCAAATGGTTCCTTTTCTCTGTCCATAAATATATTTTCTCTTTTTAGAAAAAGAGCAAACGGGGATCTAATAGGTCATATGATCAAAGTTTAAGTGATTCTTCCTCTCACTCTCAGGATAAACATCATGAGAAGGAGAAAAAAGTAAGTGGATTTGTCGTTGCTAATTATGTGGCACATCTGCTTAAATGTAGCACTTTCTGGTAAATTTACTTTTTGCTGAAAAGTGTGAAGAAAATCTTGTTCTGAAGCACTGCATAATAAATAACACGTGATAAACCATAGGTACTGGCATCCAATGAGGAAACTTCTTCAGGTGCATTTGTATATGCACTTTTCTGTTTCTGTTCATATTTAGTTTTGAGCTACTGAAACATATCCATTGGGAATGCTGTTCCATGCAACTTCTTTTGCCTTAATTTTCTGTTAGAGCTTTTCTTGTATACTCTTTGTGACTACATGGGGAAGAAAAGCAGCAGTAAACATTTTAGCAACTGTGTGGCTAAACACATGCATCTAATTCCTTATGTTTCCACCTGTTATATCTTCCTCTCATCAAAGAACTGACATCTCTTCTTGACAGACTTTGCTGGTACCAGTGGTCAAGCTCACTGTGCTGGCAAAATACCTCATTGCTCACCTGGGAAATTTTGCTGTGAGGGTACAAAGAATGTAACTGCCAATTTCTAATGTTGGTATATTCTTTTAACGACTTGACTTTTCATATTATTAAAAATAATTTCAAATCTGTGATGATTACTGTTTTAGATTTTTATTACTGCTGCATTAACAGTTGCCAGTAGGAAATTTATCATCTAAATTCAACAGAGGGTGATAACAGACACAATAATGCAAATATGCTTTGGCACTTTTTTTAGCCTCTAAGGATACATGCGAAACTGCTCACTAGCACACATCCTGTACAAATAGCTTAATAAGATTTTGTGTGGATATGGGTAAACTTAGTTTTACATTATTAAAAATCATTACATAAAAATTGGAAAAAAAGAATCTTTTGACCAAATGTGTATTATACAAAGGAACTATATTTACAGAAATAGGAAATTGAATAGCAAATGTCAGTCTTTAGACTCTCAGTCTCCTTAATATTTGATTTGGATTTTAAGATCCCTTCCATTTTGGATGAATATTGATTGCCAGTTGTTCTTGGATAATCTTCTAAAAGTCTAATCTTTATACTTGTTTAAAGGTGTAGGTGAATCATTCTGTCTTTATCTGGTAACGCAGAAAAGAGTGTGTGCTGTGGTGCTGTTGTACCTCTAACTCTAAATTTAGGGCTAAAATAATAAAAGTATGGGGTTTTGGCAGACTTGTTTTTTTCTTAGTCACATGTTGGTAGAAAAAAACAACTTTGAATTACAGACTACAGATTTAGCTGCACAGTAAACCCTTACTAATATTTGCCATATTTTTTTCGTAGTTTTTCACTACTATCATATTTCAAGTCATGTTTTATCAAATATATGCATGGATTTTTACTCACGATCACAAAACTTGTAAATTAGCGAGTTTGTGGTTTTTTGTTTTATTTTGGGTTTTATTTTTTGTTGTTCTTAAATGAATTTGACTGAAGATACTATGCTTCCCAGGTCATACCTGTGAAATCTACAGGTCACACTTAGAGGGACTTTCAAACTGATTGTGTTCAGTCAATGGTGTCAGCTATTTTTTCAGCTTATGCTGTATATTTGATTTCCTGTATTAGGTATCTTGGAGGAGTTGGGCAGTTTTTTAGGGTGATTTTCCTTATTTCCTCTTTTTTAAATCCCCTGAGAATCTAGATTGTTGTCATATGACCATAAATATTTAGATCTTTCTTCACAGATGCAGTAGTGTTTGTGTGCGTGTGGCACCCACATCCCCCTCAAGGCCACTGTAGTTTCTTCTTTATGTTTCATCTTTGTTCTTTGGAAATTTGGATAATCTGATCTCTAGGCATCATTAAAGCTTTCTGTTTTGCGAAGCAGTAGCTGTATGAGTTGTGGTTTGGAACCACTTTTCTTGCTAAGACCTCAAAAGCTGTCCATTTGTGCATGTGAAATATTACCCTGCAGTAAGAAGAGGTTGGTCTGAAAACGTTAATATAGGTAACTGTAATTTTTAAAAACAGAATCAGCTGAAAGCCTGTGTTTCCCTTCCATAGTATGTGTTCAGTCTCTTCTGGCTACTCTGCCAACAAAATTGATAACAAATACGTTAGGGTATAATAAAAAAAAAAAAAAAAACCCTGAGCAAATCTAANCTACTCTGCCAACAAAATTGATAACAAATACGTTAGGGTATAATAAAAAAAAAAAAAAAAAGGCCCTGAGCAAATCTAACCAAACCCTTGGTAGGATTTAATTTTCATGACGATGTTGAAGCTACAGAATAAATAGCTTCATTATGTTCTGATTACTGCTGCCTAAGCATTGTTAGTTTCTGTGGCAGAGATGCTATTTAGAAATTATTAGTGATGAGGCTGTGTCCCTTAAAAAGAGGATTGGTAGTATGTTGCTTGACATTCCATTGTAATATCCCTTTTCTTCAGGGCCCAGGTGTTTACTCAGGCTTTCTTGGGAAAACTTAGGCCACCATGAGGCTGTGGAAGAATGTCTTGCTTGCCAGTCTTATATTTGGAAATACTAAAGAAGGAACTAAACATATGTGGAATTGACCTTTGTATAGTAGAAGTCTCTTTTTGCTACTAACATGAAAATTAGGCGTTACTTGCTTTATATGTTTATAACTTCTGAAAAATGTGAATATATTATGTAGTAAATTACTATATAGCAGCTGAATTACACAGTTGCCTTTTTTACTAGAAGTGCTTTGGTCTGAGCTGAGCAGGAAGGGAAAATTTAAAACTGCTGTAGTGGCTCATGTAATGTAAATTAAACAAAAATGGGCTCATGACTGAAGACTGCAGATGTCTAAGAAGTTGTGACTGGAGAGGCAAAAATAATAAAATGGTGACAAGGAGCCTCCTGTCACTATCACAGAAGTTGGAGAACTTCAGAGGAGAACCTAAAATGCAGGATCCAGGATAAGTGTCCTAAACACTGAGCTACAAATGTATTTTGGGCGTCTTTTTGCTGCTTGCCTTGTTCTTAAAGAAACATTACAGCTTTTCTGATTTTGTGGGTAGAAACTTGAACACGTAAGAAGAGGTTGTGGCAGTGCGTCACACGCTGCGGGTTCTGCTGTAGCTAGGGGTTTGGTTGTGGGGCCCATGGGAAGGGAAGATTTAAACCATGTCTTTGTGCACTGAAAATTTCTGTAGGCTGTGTATTGGTTTGGAACTGCCCAGATTTTGCCAATATGTTGTGAAAGAGCCTGTGCTCATATGTTAGGGCAATGAATTTCATTTGGGAGAAAGGTGCTTGATGATTTTTAATGAATTGAATGCGCTGTGTAAGCTGTTACAAGGCAAGTTGTAAACACTTAGATCAAGTGTTCCTGGGGCATTTCCTCACTGTGTGAACAATTGACTGTGAAAAGGTAAAATGGACCTGGCTATGCATCACATAAGATTCTAAACAGGTAAAAATAGGATCAGATTGCAGGTTTTTGGGTTATCATTCAGCTGCCTAAGCAGTGGTTTCTTTTTTATCTTAAAAAATAACAACAAAAAAAATCTGTTTTAGTCCCAAGGAGTTACTTCAGAGTGCTGTAGAGAGTGTTTTAAAGATAATTCTAATTGTGTCATTTGTCTATGAGTTGCCTCGTTTAATAAACTAAGTGACGCTACTTGAACGTTGGGGGGTTTTATTTAACTTTTTAGGGGAAAAAGTTCCAACTCATCTCAGTACTGCAGTATTCCATTGCATTTTTATTAAATTTGTTTTGTTAATCAGTTTAATATATTTGACTGTTTAATCCTTTTGACTGCTCTTGATGTCTGAAGCGAAATTGTAAGAATGCTAGAGATAACTAGAAGAAAAGTGATTTGCGACCACTTTGAAATAACTTCAATTTTAATAATTGAAATAATACTAGATAAATATTATTTGAATAAGAACTGTGTGGTATAGGTGCTAATGATGATGCGTATCCGCGTTAACTTACTCCAAATTCTATTCAGTCAGAGGGAAAGAAGCATGCGTCTAAAACACCTCTAACAGCTGGTCAATAAATATAAACCACATTATCTCAGAGTATAGATATACTGTATCTATCTAAGATGCAGAACCCAGTTTCTGTTTCCTAAAACTGAATTTTCATGGGGGTTCCATGAGTTCAAAAAGGGGGATGTCTTCATTCTTCAGTCTTTATTGTTGTTGCCAATGAATAGCATTTCTCTTTCTGGGCACCTGTTCTGTACCAACTTTTGTAGAAGCGTAGATTTTTCTTTTCTGATACATCTCTTTGTGTCAAATTCTGTTGAAAGTCTATTTGGGAAAACCCAGCATGTGGCTGTGTAAACAAAATTTCATTAGAAAGCTAGTCTATTTGATTATATTTAGTAATAGATATTTTTATCTGCAAGATTAAGAGAACTTGTTGCTTGCTCAAATTCCCTGTTAACTTGTGCTGTTTTCTGTGTATACTACTGTTATCCTGATAATCAACTGCATGAAAGTTACTGGAGTTGGCACCAGCACAATGATCTCTTGTGGAGGTCGAGAAAAAAAAAAGGTGAGAATATAAGCTGATTTCAATTTATATTTTCTTTTATTTTAGTAAAAGTAGGAACTTTTTGTCTCAGTTCTCAAGATTATGGAATTACTGATTTGACTCTCTCATTTTTTTAACCTTACAGTAACACATCATTACTGAAAAAAGAGAATGCTTTTAGTGTCCATTAGCACAGCAAACACCTCAATAGTATTAAGCTTTTGTCAGCTGGGATTACTTAATTATTATAAAATCAAAATGGCAAACATACCCCCTCAGGTATACTTAAAAACTACTCTGCAAGATGTGGAATTTTGTAAGGCTGCCTAGGTTGCAACTATCTTTTTCCATCTTAAAGTACACATTTTAGTCTTTGACTTTTACTGTAAGAGAAAATAAAACCCCTAGGCAGCAGCTCATCCCCACACAACCACTTGCTCATTCTCCTCCCTTATGGGATGGGGGAGAGAATCAGAAGAGAAAAAAATGAAAAAACTTGTTGGTTGACATGAAGACAGTTTAATAGGTAAAGCAGAAATTGTGCATGCAAGCAAAGCAGAACAAGGAATTCATTCACCACTTCCCAGGGGCAGGCAGGTGTTCAGGCACCCCAAGGAAAGCAGGATGAAGGCTCCATCACATTTAACTGTTACCTGGGAAGACAAATGCTACCACTCTGAACATCCCCCCTTTCTTCTTCTTCCCTGACTTATGTAACTGAGAATGATGCCGTATGGCATAGCATATCTTTGGTCATTTAGGGTCAGCTGGTCTGGCTGTGTCCCTTCCCAGGTTCTGGTGTACCTCCAGCCCACACTCTGGTGGGGTGAAAAGCAGAAAAGATGTTGGCCCTGTATAAGGGCTGATCAGCAAAAATTAAAACATTCCTGTCTTATTAACATTGTTTTCATTACAAATCCAAAACACAGCCCCGCACCAACTAGGTGAAGTAAATTAACTCTATCCCATTCACAACCAGCATGATTTCAATTCTTACATCTTATTACTGTGAGAGATGCAGAAGTAAAAGGTGCTTTGAAATATCTTTTCCTGGGCTTTCAATCCTGGATTAATGCAAGATTACTAGTACTTTGACTTGTAACAGTTTCTAGAAGGTAATCTGGATGCTTTTTTATGAAGCTGTGTATTTCACCCCTACCATGTTTTGGGTTCTGGTAGACCATATGCAGTTAAAGATGATCTGCGATGTTAAGCTGACTGAGACAGGAGAATTGCATGGATTCCTTCTGTATTCCATCCTGCTCATCTATTTTGTGATATCTGTTTGATGGGTATCTTTATGTTACCTTGCAGACAGTGGAGCATTTCACAGTATGTAACATAATACATAATTTAAACTTGCAATTTTTATAGGAATGGATGAAGGTGAGCACTGACAATACATAGTTGCATTGATTTAGTTAATCTTGCATCATTTTTGAAGTGCTTTTGAAGTGCTACTCCAGTGTTCAGCACTGCATATCCATTACTAACAATTAATATTAAACTGTGCAAATAACAGAAGCAGTGTATTTTAGTGTTAAATACCAAAGAAGTAGCTCATTCTGGATAAGAGTTGATAGTCTTGCACCTCATAGAAGCTTTGGATGGCATTTTTATCATTGGTTCTTGAGTGCTTTTACCATTGACAGCTAAAATTATGACCATTGTTCCTGTATTTAAGTGAGGCTTTTGGGTATTTTAAGTAACTGAATCATAGAACTGGTTCTTAAGAACAAGTGTTTGCTTAGAGCTCTATGTGTATGAATAATGCTGGAAGTAGTGTCCTACTTCTCCCTATAAACCCTCTCTTGCCTGTATGCTTTTATTACTGTGACTGCAGCAATGCTACTGCTGCACTGAATTTTTCTGCTGTGGGTTATACTGTTCAAAATGTTAGCTAGATGAATGCCTGAGCTAGGGCTGTTTTTATAAAAATAAGATAAATTAGGATTTGCGTTTGGCACTTGGGGACTGTGGTCATCTTTCATTCTGCAATTATTAATAGCTACTAATTAATAATAGCTACTAATTAATAATAGCTGCTACTCCCAAATAAGAGGCCAAGCAGATCTAGCCTCTTATTTGGGATGAGCAGGAACTATGCACAGCTTTCAATTGAGGATGTTAATTGTGATGTGACAGCTCAGGATTTACAGTCTTTGGTGACACAAAGTGCAGAAAATCTATAAATGACAGAACAACCAATATGAGTACTCTCTGCTAATAGAACATTCTGATACATTGGAATTATTTGGGGAAGTCAGACAGCAGCTGAAAAGTTAGGGGTTTAGGCATTCAGATGATTTTGCTTACAATAATCAATAAGGAAAGTAGTTTTTAAAATGTTATTGAAGTTTAAAACTTGGAACAGCCAAAGGTAGTGGAAGATAAGGATTTTTGTAACAGAGAAGGCATAAAAGTGCAGTAATTCAAGGTCAACCCAAACAATTTGGTCTTGAAAGGACTAAGCAGTGGTGGTTGCTGATAGTGTGCGTGTGTTTTAGTTCTTCCAAATCAGAAGTTAGTCTCCTGTTCCCTGAGCGCATGAGCTCTTGCTTCTCTGTCCTGCGTGTCTCCTGTGCCTGTTACTGCCCATCTTTCGTGTTCCTTCACAGAACTAATGTAGCTCACTAAAACAACAGAAAACCCTCCACTTGGTTTTTTGTCGCTGCTGTTCAGCAGTTTGAGTGGGCAGATGGAAGGTCTGACAAGCTAAGCACTCTGAGAAAGGTGAGAGTGGGGTCAGAAAACTTTTTTCTTCCTTCTTAACAGTGAACTATTAAATGCTGAACTTTGGAATGTATTTTAATCAAATAAACTCCTGTAGAAACCCCTTGCAAGAGGGCTGTGCATTCCTGAGACAAAAATGAATTGCAAGTAGGTGTAAATACCTTCAGTAAGTTAAATGATACTTCCATGTGGAAATGGTTATGAATTATTAATGCCATTTAAAAGAAAAGCTGAACTCATTTGTTTCTTCTGTACTGGAAATAATTCTAGTTCACTAGAAGTGAACTATTGTTCACTTGTATTATTCATTTTTTCCAAACTTTGGAAGTCCAAAGTTTGAAAAGATAAATTTTATAACATCTCTTCTGCTGGTAACAGATCAGAGCTAAAATGTAGTTACACATGTATCCTTAATTTGATATTTTGATGAGATGCTGGTCTTTTTCACTCATCTGACAGATGTTCCTCTGAAAGTAAGTTAAAGAAAATGAGTGAGCAAGTGCTGATCTTTAGAGTGATGAAACAAGTAAATGAGCTAAAAAAAAAGAAGAATCGGAACCAAAGTGTATTTGTGAAGTCATGTTATGTAATAATTTTGTAGATTGAATCTTTGTGGGAGAAATAGAAGCAGTCAGAATGTATTTCCTTCCTCTTCTTCATTCCTCTACCCCCTGCTCTACAGGAAAGCAATGTACAGAAGGTGCTGTAGAATTCCAGAAATTTTGTACCGTATTTGTTTTGTTGTCTAGCAACATGTAGCTGTTGGACTTAAGATGGGATTACATGATTTTTTAGGTATGAAACAAAAGCCAAAAATTAGATCCTTGGTGAGAAATAAAGCTTTCTGATTAATCATGATGTACAAACTTGAGGCATTTTGTTTTGGTATTTAGCTGCACCATTAATTTGGGCTCTTCAAGTCATTCAGGATGAATATTGTTAGAGGTGCTTACCCTTAATGGCTGCATGGCAATTATGCCTTATTTTTCTTACAGTAAGAAAGATTTCAGGAGCTGCCTGAATCTGGTCTGCTCAACTATCTTACTTGTGAACCAAGATTAAAGTTTCCTTTGTCAATTTTGATGTTGGCCGTTTATTTTTTTAATATATTCTTACTTGGAATTGTGTCTTCTGCTAAGTCTTGGTATTACAGAATGTACAGATTGCATTTATCAGCTCTGCACAGGAGTTTGGAAAATCTGAACTCACTCCTGAGTATATAAATGGGATATGTGTGTTCTGCCTGCCGTTAATGTTCCCTTAGCTTTCACTCACTGGCAATATTATTTTCAGTCCTTGTTAAGAGTGATTTCTGTCCTTTATTTTCATTACAGTAAAGCTTGTAAAAGATCAGACATTTGATATCATTACCTTCCCTAGTAGGGGGGGTTCCCATGTGGTTTTATTGATGAATGTTATTGGTGAGCTGTTGCTACGTTTTTTGGAGTTTTTTTAGAGCTGTGACTGAATAGAGATCTAACAAAAGTAATGCATGCAGAGTTGTCCATGAGGAGCTAACAGTTGTTTTTCTGGCAGTAGTGAAGATGGTTAGTTTGTGTGGCCTTTGAGACAGACTTGGTTGAAAGCTGTCATATTTGTTAAATATTGTCGGAATTAATGTCGCTCTGTTAATCCTTTTCTGAATTCCAAAGTGGATATTTCAGAACTCTTCTTATACTTTTTATGCATCTTTGTGGTAGAAGAGGGTGCAAATGCAGGAAGTAATTTTGTGGGAGGTAAGTCTCTTCAGCAGTCTCAGCAGCTGAAATTTTTAGTTGAAATTTTTATTCTTGTCAGTGTAAAAGGTGAGCATTTCTTTCAGAGGTTTTCCTGTTGTGTTCTCCATTTATTTGCTGTTGTAGCATTTGAAGTCAATTCACATTCAGAAGTAACACTTCTCAACTTTCCTTGGGAAGAAAAAGGAGAATTGAAAAAAAATAAAAAAAAAGGAAAAATGGTGAGAGGAGATATAACCTAAAAGGAAGAGGAAATGTAGAGTTAAGGACAGCAGATGTCTTGTGAATGAGATATCACACATCTTTGTATGCAGAAGGCCTTTGGATGGGTTACCCCTGCAGTGGCTTTGAGTGGAAAGCTGTAACCTTGGTAAGCTGTCCTGGCAAACTTTGTCTTCATGGTTTGGATCTGGGAGAGGAATTTGATGTGGCTGCTGATGCATCACTTTACAGAAGTCAAGCATATTCTTTACAGACATAGAGTTGTGTCCCTTTCCTTCCTGCTGTTCTTGTGTCCCTTGTCCTTCCTGACACCTCCTTATGTTTAGGGACTACTATTGATTTCAATATGCTACAAAAAGTAATTAGAAGTCCTCCTAAGTGTTCCTTTGATCAGAATTTTATGTTTTTTGCCTTTCAGACGAAATTAACACTGGAAGTAGAAGAACAGTAGAAAGTTGACAGAAAAGACTGTAAAACATATGCCTTTAAAAGTTTTCTTACTGTTTACTGGTATTGTTGTGAAGTTTAATCTTTAAGTGTACTAAAGTCATTGCCTCTTGGCTTCAAAATTATAAATAAAAAAATTCTTTAGGATTATTTAAATTGCTGAGTAGAATGATGAAAGCCAAAGAAACTCAGGCAGTGGTTAGCCATTCCATAGCTTCCTTCTTGAAGCTTGTCTGGGATTCAATGAAATTATTACTCAAGTTTTTCTAAACACATCCAGTAATGACGTAGTAAGTTTGGTAGCTTAGCACTGGTGAAAGTCTTTTGTATCAACAGAATCAGTGGATAATGTGGCAGTCTTGGTGTAGATGCTTCTGTTTTTCCTTGATTCCTGCTTGCTTTTCTGTTAGCATACCTAACACTTTGGGGACTTTTACATTTAAGACGTTATTAAAAAGACTGTGCAGTGTATTTGAATCCTTCCTCTACATAGTAGGTTTTTTTTCTTTTTAATATGTTTTCCAGGTCTAAAACAAGACAAACAAACAATCTCCTCTCAAGTAAAACACAAAAGAAAATAAGCACAATCTCCCTGATCTAAAGCTCCTTCAACAAGTCTATGTTAGGTTTTAAAAATTTAAAGTCTACTTTATGCTCACTCTATTAGAAAGGGAAAAACTCCATATTTCTATTCATGTGGCAGAGAGGAAAAAAAAACCCAAGTTCACTTGGGTGTGTAAAACCCCCAAACCTAAAAATCACCGTCAACTTTTTGAAGTATACCTGTCTTTGAGTTTTAAGAAGTGTACAAGAATTAAAAGAACTTTATATATTGTATCTAGCAAATATAGTTTTATATAATATTTTGGTGCTGACAACTTTTAACCAAGAAAGTTTATAAATCAAGTAAAAATTGTATTTCATTCCTGGCAAAATTAGTTTAGTTAAATAAATTTGGGCTGGTGAGAGACAAGGTGATCTCTAAGTCATTCACCTGATATTTACTGTTCATAAAGGTAGAGATAGATAGAAGTGCTTTGCTTTCAGTTTTGCATCTAGGTTGTCCGTTAACCAATTCTACTTTACTAGAGAATTTGAGAACCCATTCTCTTACTCTCTCAGGCTGATTCCATGAAATAAGTTTCTGATGTTTCTTCCATTGTGACAGAAATAGAAAGGCAATACTTGGTCGTACCTGAATAGAATATGCATGTATTGCATCTTGTCCTGGTGCTTGGTGCGATGGTTGGGCAGTTGCTGTTGAACAAATGATGTTCTTCTGAAAGGCTGGACAATCATTTTGATAGTTAGAGAAAGATCAGCATGGGTAGTTTTTAAGATTCAAAACAGTTACTGAGTTTTCCTATAGCTATTCGGACGTACACATCTTTTCAATCTGCTGAATGGGATTTTTAAACCCCTTGTGTCAATCCATATGTATGCATGTTTTTTACTAGCTCTCTGTAGAAGCAGTCTGAACAAATAGCCATACATTGTGCTGTTCTGCAGAGTTCTGTGTTAGTTCACAAAAATTCTGCAAATATATAATTAAAGAAATAAAATACTTGAGTACCAGTAGCTTGTAAGTAACTTTCTCTCACAGCTGCAGTTTCTTTGCGTCTTCTGACACTGACTGTCTAAGTAAACCATATTACATTGCTAAGGAAAAAAATGACTTGTTTATGATTAGACTATGAAAAATACTGAACTTCCCTGTTCTGAGTTTCATTGTTAGTTTTGTCAGACTGGCTATTTTTGTATAGTATTTGTGTAAACTGTTCAAACAAATACAATTTGGGTCTGATTCTGTAATCCTCCGAAGATTGATTTCTGTCAGTATGAAAGACTTCTATTATACTATAAAGGCTCTGGGATAAGAAGTTATTTTCTCTCTGTTGGCACAATTTTGTTCACACTGCCAATGCTTCATTCATGTTTTAAAAAATAAAAATTAAACCCAACTGATTACATTCTCAGCTCTTTTATAGGAAGCACATTTGATTTGTATAGCTTTTGATATTTTATTCAGTTTATCATGGAAAATACTTACTTAGTCTGTAAAATGTATGTCCCTTTTTTGGAAATGAAATCTAAATCAGATTTCACATTCTTATGCATGGAGATGTCAGTAGGGGAGCCAGAGCTAAAACCTTGCATTAATTTGCATTAGTATCCCAACAAAAAATACTGCAGGTGCAGAGATGCAGAAAGATAGAAATCTTTGGTGAAAAATGAATGAAGATCTTTGAAAGAAGCCATGTCTGGTTTTATTCCAGTTTCTTTTGTTGATTAAGTGATTATTGTAAAGATGGATTATACTAACAGCAGTGCATTTGTAAATGCTGGTTGTAATTGAAGAATTTCAGTTTGTGCACTTTGAAAACAAACACAAATACTTGATTTGCTTTTATGAAATTATATTATAAAACATAGCGCAGGACATTATTGCCATCTCTCTTCAACTTTGATAACACTTGATGCAGTATAGAATGGGTTGTGTTAAAGGGGAAGCTGAACTTAGTTTTTACTGTCTTTTACAACTTCTAGAAATATAAAGAGAAAGATAAACACAAGCAAAAATATAAGAAGCAGTCGGAGTCGTCACCATCTTTGGTTCCATCTCTTACTGTAACTACAGAAAAAGTAAGTCAATATGTTTTTTCTCCTCTTCCACTCCAGTTACTTCTTTCAAAATTTAATGATGTAATCATTCCACTATATATACAGGAGCTTTATAAGGGGATAAATTCTATAATTATGAAGCACTCTTGGTATTTTTTCCTGTAATGTAAAATCCTAAAATACATGGAGGTTTACCATAGGGAGGAAGGCTTTGAGTTTTGTACTTAAATTGTGAGTCGGATGCCAGTGATACTTCAGTAAATTTTACTTAATTGAGGTGTATTTAATAATTTGAGATATTTTAGAAAGTCTTTCCTTCAAATTTCACTTGTGTGTGCTGAGCTGACACTGAACCTCTAAGCATTTAAAACTGGTAGTTATGAAATTACAGCTTATGCTTCATATACTTAAAATTTGTCTTATTAGCAGGTTGTTCTGTTAGGTTCTCTGACCTTTCCTTCCTGTTGATGTGTTAGAAAATATCTAATTCCAGCAGCAACATACAGGATTATATAATGACAGTTCTCCTTGTACTCAGCAAGAATCACTTTTGCTATCCACTAATAAAATGACACTAATGTTGGCGTTACAGAGTGGGGAGTACTATTGAGGGTTTTCTGATTTCAAAGTTGGAAAAAATGTGTCCCATTCATGTGGGGATGTTTGACATCAGAGTCAGGGAGTCATGGTTTGAATTGAATTGTGCTTAGTACACAGATGATCGTGTTTTAGTAAAGGTGTTGAGGTTTGTGTTAACTGTGTATGTTTTGGTTGCTGAGGTGTTACATTCAACAAATGTGTGTTTGCATATGGTACACCAAGACCTTGTCAGGACAGGGTGAAACTATTGGAATACTAACTTTCTCTGGTCTTTGGAAGTATTCTCTCAACTAGGGGTATCAATTTCAAGAATAATCTCCAAGAAAGTTAGATTTTCAGTATGCTTTACATATTTCTTTATTCTTAATAATAAGATTATTAACTTGAGAATTCATACCTGCTAACATCCCATTATTTGTAGCTCACACTTCTCTTAAGAGTCTTGTTTCTTGTTCTACTGTATTCTCTTTGATGCTGTTATGTCAAGTGAGACTTTGTAGTCAGTGATTTTCTGAAATTCTCAATAACTCTCTATTAAAAAAATGGAAGAAAAGATAGAGTCAATTTACCACTTTGCTGGCTTGATTTAAGAGCAATTAGAGATTGCAATCAGTGAGTGTGACAGTTTCTATTGAAATTAGGTTGTAGAACACTTTGAGTAGTATTGATTGGTCCACATGATTGGTTATTTCATTTTATTAATTTGCCCCTAAACATACTCCTTTTGAGTCTGAGACAACTTCTAAAATTCGTAGCCTGTTAGAGAAGCTGTGGAAACTTGTGTGGAAACTTCTTTAAGCTTTACAACCTTTGTTTAGGTTTTATACTATGTATGATCTTATATTTCTTGAATTACGTCCCTCTTTTACTTTGATTATCTAATCATCATAAGTTTTTACAAAAATTATATAACTGTAAATTAATTATTACAGAATATATTTCTGTAAAAGTTAAAGAAAATATATGGAAATATTGATTATCTTTTGCATCCTGAATATTGGAATATGCTTTTAATGCCAAAGACATGGTTGGATTCTGTTTTTCTGCTAAGCTTATTTCTAATTGCTTTGTCCTCCCTATCCTTTAACTAATTACAAGCTTTACTCATATGGATAGTCACAAGGATGAGCTAGAGCAAACACTAAAATGAACAGAAATTCTCTAATTCTAGGACTTAATATACAACTTAATTAAACTAAAACAGAATATTAATTGTGGAATTTGAATATCACCATGCCCTTTTAGGTTTTTTATTTAGTCTTTTGCATGTGGATTTTCTTTACCTAAGCTGTTTGCTTCATTTATTGCCTTTTTTTATAGTGCTTCAAATCATCAGGAAAATTGGTGTTCAGATTTTTATTGGTGTTTATATTGGAAAATTGGTGTTCAGAGGTTCCTAAGTGCAATTATGTTTCTTTGAAAAGTATCTAATGTATATATGGAAGTTTTTTTGTTTGTTTGTTTGTTTGTTTGTTTGTTTTCCTTTCCTTTGTGGCTAGTTTCTTCACTTAATTTTTTTCCCAAGTCCTTTTAACACCATTTACATGCATTTGCTTTTCTAGGTTATAAACTCATAATGTGTTCCTCAAAACTTTGAAATTTTAGTGATGAAACAAGATTTATTTTTTTCTAAGATGAATATTTGGTTCAGAATATTGTATTAATGTATTACTTTTATGTGCCCTTTTACATAAAGTTGCTAGAATTGATTTGAACCTGGTCTCTGTTTCACAGCAGTCTTTCTTTGTATTGAATGCATGACTTTATCATGGTATATAATCACTTCTGCTACCATAATGTTCCTGTGGGGGGAACTGAAATTTGCAATGGAATTTGTTTTTCCTTTTTGAAGATGTTAAACCTTTGTAAATCCAGTGGTAATGACCATTTATGCAGGTGATGTCTTAAAGCATGTTTTTATCTGGATGAGTGGTTTCTTTAGATACAATCATGAAAGACTGCATGATAAACTGAATTTATCTTCTGTTAGTGTAGTTGAATTGCCTGTTTGTTCTGCAGAATTTAATTTCAAGAAATTCTAGTGAGGTTCCAGCCCCTGCTATTTTGAGAGGCACTTTTGTGCATCCCTGTAATGTCACAGCAAATGTCGTTCAGTCTGAATCAGTTAAGTTTGAAAAAAGTTTGAAATAAGAAATGCCTGACTACTCTGATTAATGTAGTAGCACTACATTTTTTCACTTTTGGGACATAGGTATAGAATGTTTTAAGAAGAACTACAATAACTTAGGACTTTGAATTCTTTGCTGCCTCTTCTTCTGCCTGCCTTCTTAGTTGGGAAGAGCCATCAGCCCTGTATTTACTCCTGGTAAAAAATTTCTGTCTCTCATTTTGAGCTTTAGGTCTCTCCAGCAGTGTGGGGAGATGGGGAGTGAGGGTTATGATCAGTTCATCACTGGTTGCTCCTACAGCTGCTTTAGGGGAAAAGTCCTCCCCCAGCTCCGGCATCCCTTCCATGGAAGACAGTCCTTCACTAACTTCTCCATCATGAGTCCATCCCATGGGCTACACTTCTCCACAGACTGCTGCAGCGTGGATCACTTCTCCACAGGGTGCAGTCCTTCAGGCACAGCCTGCCTCCAGTGTGGATCCCCCACAGGGTCACAAGTCCTGTCAGGAAACCTGCTCCAGCATGGGCTCCTCTCTCCACAGGTCTCCAGGTCCCGCCAGGAGCCATGGGGACACAGCCTCCTCTCAGGCATCCACTTGGATCTCCATGGGCTGCAGAGGCACAGCTGCCTCACTGTGGTCTTCACCGTGGGGCTGCAGGGGAATCTCAGCTCTGGTGCCTGGAACACCTCCTGCCCCTCCTTCTTCACTGGCGTTGTTGTCTGCAGAGTTGATTCTCTCACATGTTCTCAGTCTGCTCTTCTCTGGCCGCAGTTAAATCTGCCTATTGACCCTTTTTTGTTTTTCCTTCTTCAGTATGTTGTCACAGAGGTGTTACTGCCATTTCTGATGGGCTCAGCCCTGNTTTTGGGAGTTTTTTGGGTTGGTTGGTTTCTGCTGTGACTCTGCTCTTACCATCTGGCATTTTTGTGGAGAATTACTTGCCATGGTCCTTCCCCTCTCTGTGCAAGGGTACTGTGTTATACATCTGCGTAGGGCTAAAGGGCTAAAGACCTCTCAAACCTTGGAACTCGCTATATATACCAAGAGTGATTATTGCATGTTTACCATAAATCCCCAGAAGTTTTAAGACTTGCTGTGGATGGATGGTGTAACTCCTCAGGGTGCACAGAGTGATAGATGGAAAGCATAAAAATGACAGTAGCTCTCTGTGCTTACGGTATATTTCATCATGTTAATGTTCATGATTCTCTGAGTAAGCATGTAGATTTTAGTACACCTTGTAGCACCTTCTGAACCACAAACAGCTGTGGGAGCAAAATTTTCCAAAGCAGAACTGCGTTGTGCATGCATATGCTTCAAAATCTGCCAGGAGTGGGATTCAGGCTTGCAGTCAAACCAAATCACAGCACAGTGTTTGCAAATTAATGTCTACTTGTCATTGCCTGGCCTGGTATGCAAATAGATTGAAATATTTGCTTTCCTCAAAGGTTGTATATTTAGTTGTCTCCTGTTATTTGCAACTGAAAAGTAAGGTTTATGTAAATGTCTTAACTATTTTAGTAAAATATGGAAAACTTTGTATAGCTGCTATACAAAGCTTTATGTAAAGATGAGGAAGCATTCTGTTGTAGGCCTAAATTCAGCAAGCATCCCACTTGGGGCAGGGAAAATGTGTGTGTATGCTTAATTTTAAGAGGCGTGTGTTTGTGTGGTCTTTAACGGAGATAACTGTAGATACTATTTTAAATTCTCTTCCGTAAAGAACGGAAAAAAAAAAAAAAGCTTGTTTTGAACAGACGAGTAGCTTCTAGGTTTGATCCATATGTTTTTTTAAGAAGCTTTAAACAGCTGTTTTACTATGTGGCTGGAGTATAAATAACAGTAGAATTTTTTTTCTTTTTCCTGATTTTGCTTTCATTTTCTTTCTTACGTTATTAAAATTCTGTTACCTCAACACCACTCCAACTTCTTTCCGTCATGAGAACAATAATACTCCCTTACATGGTTTCCTAATGTTGTGTGTGCAATTTCCATGCCCACCTAATTACTTTCTGTGAAACCTTTTGACTATTGTTCACCAATAGGAGCAATTCTGGCAAAATTTAACAGACAAACAATGGACCTAAAGATGAAATTTTTGAAAGCCCTGTGGAGAGTGTAAGAAAAGGGCCAAAATTCTTGGGGTGGGTAGGGGTTGAGGCAGAAATTTGCACTGGGAGCTCAAGAGTGTTTTCTTACCTGTCAGAGACCAGTTTGAAGTAAGTGTGTCTCGGTCAGCTCTCTCACGTGTCTTCTTTACTTGGTGATTCTTAAGGAATTGGATGGATGGGGGATGGTTCACATACCAGGAAGCTGATTTTGGTTTGGTGTTGAGGCTATAAAGTCGTAAAAATCCAAGTTTTTAGGTTCTGATGCCTTCAACAGTTCCACTGCTGATTAGAACAACATTTTCACTCTAACAAGAAAGGCATAAAAATTGTATGCTCAGAAAAGCACTAAAAGTTTATTTTCTAATTTTTAATTTTAAGCATAAAATAACAATATCTTATTTAAATAGACTATAAAGACCGTACTCCTGAGATTTTTCAATTTACCTCAGTGAAGTAAAAATTTCAACCAAAGTCATTATGCATTTTTTTCCACAGAATTATGTTTTATGTACTTCAGTTGTTTGCTGAGAATCTTCACAGTTCAGCTGCTGTAATTCTTGCTCTTTCTAGTTACAGTAGTATTTGAACACTTCTGTGTTTGTTTGAAAGAATGAGATCCTTTAAACAGTTGTTGCAGTTTTTTGTGTGACTTGTTTCTTTAATTTCTTCTCTTTTGAAATGCCAGACATACACAAGCACTAGCAACAACTCCATGTCAGGCTCCTTAAAGCGGTTGGAAGATACCTCAGCTCGATTTACAAATGCAAATTTCCAGGAAGTTCCTACACACGTTTCAAGTGGAAAAGATGCTTCAGAGGCTAGAGGGTCAGAGAGCAAAGGGAAGAAATCTGCAGGTCACAGCTCAGGTCAGAGGGGAAGAAAGCCTGGTGCTGGAAGAAATCCAGGAACAACTGTGACTGCAGCTAGTAGCCCTTTTCAGCAAGGTACTGATTGTTATGTTGTAACACAACTTCTGCTTTGACATGAATTAGAAATTTTATGTATGCGTAACGTGAATTGTTTATCTTCAATACTGAGAATGTTATTTCACTTTAGGAAAAACCCAACTCTTTTTCAGGATAAAAATCTTTGTTGCTATAACATGAAAAAGAAAGTTGTACATTTTTAAAAGGCAGAACCGATGCTTTTGTTCGGACTGTTAGGGTATTCTCTTTAGCTGCAACCACAAGTGTCTTTATATGCCAGAGAGTTGGTCTGGAGTAAACTTTATTAAGAATTTGAGTCTAGAGGTCTTAGCTCTTTAAGGGAGTAATATTGATGTTTTTTAGTCAGTGCACTGGCTAAAGAACAGAACTGGACTACCTAATGCATGGGATGCATTGACCCCTCAATAATTTTTCAAGATGCAGATATATAAAGCATATTATTTTCTTCAGAGTGAAAGACCTTTTTACTTAATTGTTTTGTCATTGAAATATATAAACAGAAGGTGAGTATGTAAAAAGTATGTAAGGTTTATTTACCTTAGATAATATAAAATCTTTTACTTTTTGAACTTACCAAAACCCACTTACATGCACTATGAACACTTCTAAAAAGCAAACTTTGTTATGGCATCTTCGTCAGAGTTGAAAAAAATTATTTAAAAAATTAAAAGGATTTAAAAAAATTCCTTAATTATTAAAACATGTTGTTTGGAAACACAAGAAACTAGGCCTTTTATAAAGTAATTTCTAGTAATTTTCACTGTGGTGTCTAGTAACTGACTGTCCTTTATGCTTTGTGATGTTGATTTTCCTTTGAGTTTATTTATGCAATGAACACTTATAAATTTGTCTAGATCTGTTTCAATATTCAATTTTTTTTTTGACTTGAAAAAAGAGGAAGTGCTTTTTTGTTTAAATTCTCAAAGCTTTGAAGATTGCCTTCTGGAATTCTTCATTTAAAGAAAAATCTTACTGCAGATGGCAAAATAGATCTTCACTATGTGCATGCATTTTCTTTTGGGCTGCATTAAGTGAAGTTGGTATAACTTATTTAAAATACAAAACAATGATACTTTAATTTTTTGAAATAGCTGTATTTATGTAAATTATATTTTAAATGGAATTCTTAACAGTGTTTAGTGGAGTACTAATGATAAAACACTAGTTTTTAAAGGACATGGGGTTTTTTTACCTAATGTCATATTTAGGAGTATTTTCTTGATGTTGTCATCAGTCTGAATTCCGTGAAACAGTACCCGCATACACCCACCTGTATAAAATTAGTGCATTTCAGTGCAAGTAGATGTTTATCTTTCCCAAGAGTGCTTCTTTTTCTGCTTTGAATGCACTAATACAGTGATGAAATGACTGCATTGCAAATACTGAAGAAGGAATATAGTTCTCTTAGACAAAAGATCTTTATGGTTCTGTGACAGTGCTAAAGAAGTCTTAAAATTTTATACACTGGTTTTCACTTTTTTACTTTTGAAAAATGTCTTCTGTCGAACTTCTCCTCAGCCAGGGAGAATTAAGCCCAGTTGTTCCCTTGACCTGTGTCAGACCCTTGATTTTAGGTAGAATGTTGAAGAAGATTGCAGGCATAGTGTATATGTGGTCATAGCACATTTCTATCCACTTTCTTTTTATACATGTGTATGTTCAGAAAAAACTGCTCCAGTTTGCACCAAGTGTTTGTTATGGCTTCAAAAGATGACGGATGTTAAAGGCAAAATTGTTGTTCTTCTTTTATTCATTTTCACCTTGTTTGTACCCCAGATGCCAATCTGAATCTTAGACAGGAGTCTGAGAATCATATCCACCAAAGTGAAGGTCAGCAGGACAACCAATGAGTTATTTAAAAAATTCTTTAGCTCTTGTTAAAGATTTTCCTAAAGTCCTTTCACATAAAAATTTTTTATTCTAAGATCGTTATCTTAGAATAACATCATCAGCTACTGGGGAAAACGTAATTGTACTACTTTCTTTCTTTTAGGAAGCTTTTTGGGCACTCCTGGGAGCATAAAGTCATCTTCTGGAAGTTCAGTTCAGTCTCCCCAAGATTTTTTGAGTTTTACAGACACAGATCTGCGAAGTGACAGTTTCACACATTCTCAACAGGCTTCGTCAACCAAAGATGTACATAAAGGAGAGGCTGGGAGCCAAGAGGGAGGAGTCAATTGTTTCACTTCCTTAATTGGTCTCCCTTCGTCGTCAGCAACTGTGTCCCAATCTAAAAACTTTGACAGCTCACCTGGAGACATAAGTAATTCAAGCCTTACTTCTACAGCATACAAACGAGCTCAAACTTCTGGAATAGAAGAAGAAACTGTAACAGAAAAGAAGCGGAAAGGAAGTAAGCAAAGTAAACATGGGCCTGGTAGACCTAAAGGAAATAAAAGTCAAGAAAGTCTTTCCCATCTTTCAGTTTCTTCTGCTTCCCCAACTTCATCTGTGGCATCTGCTGCAGGAAGTGTGACAAGCTCTGGTCTTCAAAAATCTCCAACTTTGCTCAGGAATGGAAGTTTACAAAGTCTTAGTGTTGGTTCATCTCCAGTGGGTTCAGGTAGGCATTTATTGGATTTGTTTTCTTACTTCAAAATATGTTTTTATTATTTTAGCTATAATTCTGAGTATGCTTTTCAAGAACATTGTATCATGTAAAGTATCGTGAAAATCACACTGGGGGAAAAAGGACTGTTGGAAAAGTAAGTTTTGTTCCATGTATAGGTGCCACTGTGCTGTAAGTGGCTGTAGTATTTTGACCTGTGTATTGACCTGGAGGCTAATGCAGGTTTTGAAGCTGTAGGGGGAAAAGTTGCATGAAAATAGGTTCTTTGAAAATTACATGTGACAGGTTTAACTAAAAAAAAAGTGATAGCTAGTATGGACTTGGTTGTCTGTGTGTTCTGTTACACAGAGAAAACAAAATTGGTACTCAGGTATGTCAGCTTTGCTGAATGTGTCCCTCAATTACATTTTCCCAATTTAGCTTAACTGAAAATCAAAATGTCTACATGGAGAATGACCAGTTTAAACATGTAGAATTATATTCTAAATCTGTACTCCTGTGCAGCTGGATGACATATTCATATTCTCGTGTGCTGTTTAGCAATTGAAATTAGCTGGTTTGTTCTTCCTCTGTTCTAAATGTTATGCGCATCTGGGGCTGTGAGAGGCTTTCTGTTTCCAGTAAACCTGTGTGTGGAATGGCCTGACAGAATACTCTTACCTACCCAAGTCTTTGCTGCTCTGAAGTTTCTTTCAAAGCCTTTTCAGTATAAAAAATAACAAATTACCTCACTTTTGAAACTTCAAAATTTTGTCCTTTTTGTTGTTATAGTGGCGGGTTTTTTTGCTTAAGTTTTCTATTTTGGGTGAAAAAAGAAATGGAGCTCGAATACTTGCTTGTGGGGAGGGTTTTATGCTTTTTGTACTGTATACTCTCACTCTATAAGCAAGATATATTTTTAAGATATACATAGTTCAAGGAAAAAAACCTTGTATTTCTTTCAGAAAAAGGCAGGTACTTAAAAGCTTGATGTCAAAGCCATATTGTTTAAAGCAGTTAGATACAGGCAAATGATCCTTTTGATTAAGGGTAATAATGGCAATAGCAGTAGCAACTAAATTTAAAAAATACTTTTCCTGTATTAAAATCAGTGAAAAGAAATGATATATGACAAAACTTCATAGTTCACTATTTATCTTTGTTTAAAATACACTTTTAAGAACATGTTCACCTCTTACCTGATATGAACAGTGAGCATCTAACAGATTTACATCCATGTTCTGTTATAATAGTATGAACTTCTTATTCCTTTATAATCTCTTTGAGGTGGATTATGCATTGTTGTAGTTGGGGTAGGAGATAGAAGTACAAGGTCTTGATTTGAAGTGAATGACGCACATTTCCCCTCTTACATTTGTTGTAGAATATTCTGCTCTCACCAGCTCCTTGAACAGGCCTGTTCCTGTCCAGGTCCATTCTTGCTTCCTTTGTCTTCATTGCAGCTCACTCTTCTTTCTCAGCAATGCCAGTGATAATGTTAAACTCTTTGTAAATAAATACATGGATAGAAATACCTTGACGGTTTTATTACTTTTATCATGATATTCAGCCTATAGTTTCACATCTGTTAAGTATACCTAGATTCCTGGTGGCCAGCATTAGACCTGTCCACTAAAACAGTGATATTTTCGAAGGATGCCAAAGAACATGGATATGAATAAATGAACAAACAAAATTCATAAACAAAATCATCCCAGCAAAAACAAGAAAACCCAGAGATACAAAACCAAATGGGATGTCTTTGAGCACGAGCTCTAAATTTAAACAGAAACTTTCACTTGAATCCTAGCATATTTTTGTGTCTTACGGTTGTAGTGCTGCTCTCCTTGCTTCATCGTAAGCATTTTTTGGTTTAGCAACCCAATAACCCAATTTACAGCAATTTTTTGTGTTGCAGTGGAGAAGGACATATGGATATTACCAGTATTATCAGACATGTATTTTTTCAGGCATAATATGCTAATGTTTCTCTTTTCGATGTGCCCACCACATTGTTCAGTAACAGGATTCGACAAATGAATCTAAATTATTTGACCCAAGCCCCCAGATAAGATTTTGTGCATGTAAATGTAGTGAATGAAAACAGAGTACTCAAGTCAAAAAGTTTTTATTGCTGCTTACTTGGAATTACCTTGATACCTCAAAGAAGCCAAATCAGGAATGAGCTAGACCGTACTAAACAAAGCTTTTGAGGCACTTTTGCAAGAATCTTTTCCTCTTTTTTTAAGTCTTCCTAGCAGCAGCTACCTGAAGCTATCATTCTCTTTCAACTTTAAGAGTACTTCTTGAGATCCATAAGAATTAAGAAAAACGTGACTTCACAGATGTATGATAATTGTGTTCATAGTTAATGTTCAAATGAGATGAAGTGTGAAGGGAAGCTTATTTTAAAAAGTAACTCAGATTCATCGTGTACTATTTATACATAATTAAATGTCTTCCCAAAAAGTTTTATACAGAATAAGTATATTCAACTAATTTTGTAAAAACATTCGTGATTTCCTAACTTACCCAGTCCACAGGGCTTCTTTTTCCTGCTTAGTGAGAACTGAGATGTACCACAAATATAGGTATGGTATAAGGACGTGTTATTAGAAGCTGTTACAACACATACACTCAGGTTGTATTTCAGTTGCCATGGAACAGATCTGATGTGTTCAAGGTTAAACTTTGGTGTTCAATCTTTATGCTCTTTATTATTTTTTCTGAAATGTATTTATAACCTGACGGGAAACATTTTATGCATTACTTTAGCATTGTATTCCAAGGAATAAAATTAACTCTAAAAAAATGAAATAAAATTTAAATTAGTAGGGTGATAGGGAATTTTTGCAGTAAATTAACATTTTACTAGTACCCTCTTGAAAGAAAACCCGCCAGATTTCTTTAGGTATCAGCTCATTTACAAACCATACTTCTCTTTTTGTTGAGAATTCACAAGCACTGTAAGTTTATTGTATAAAAAGGCCTAAGTCAGTTATTGGAGGAGTTATATAAAGCTGATAATGGTTTACCTCAAAGAGGGCTTTGGAGTGATTCCAGGATCTGAGTCTTTTAGTAGGTGTGTGTGTGTGTTGATTTCATCTGAACTCAACAATTTTATAGAGCTATCTAACTTTCCAAGTCACACTAGCTGTATTTTCGGGACCAAGTTCATTCTCAGCATTCTTCTAGGGGATAATATTTAATGATTTCTAGTCTAGTATTGTAAAGCATTGAGAGCTCGTGTCCCTCAGCATTAGGAAAAAGAACATTTTATGTGATGAACAGTACCTTCTGAATTTTGTGGAAAAATGTAGCAATGTAAAATGAAAAGAATCAAGTATCAGAAGTTAACTGAAATTTGTTTCATGGTAGATAAAGTTCTTGTGCAGTTGTCTTCCAAGTTCAGCATGGATACTTGCTGCTGGAATTATTCCGGTGCTTCAGGCACTTCTCTGTCTTTCCCAGTTCTGCTCTTGATTTCAAGTGTACAACAAATTGTATAGTATCAACTTCAGTAGCTAAGGACTAGAGGGGATTATTTGCTTCAATATTTTAATTTTTGTAAAATTGATTTTATGCCCTTATGTGTACTGTAAACCCTAAAAAAAGCTTGTAAATTTTTTTTCTTTAAGAAGACTGGAAAAAATTAAATTACCAACTGGGCCTCGAAATGGTTAGCCCATTGTTCCAGCACCCTTACTTGTGTCCATCGTCTGGAATTCCTTTGTCCTGACTGAGGCAAAATTAGAATTTGTCTTTCTACATTTTCATCTCTGCATCGTATATATTCTGCCCTTAGCCAATCTTCAGTATGCTCTGGTTGGTAACACTAGACACTTTTTGGAATAAAGGACTTATCCAAACCCATATTGTACTTTATTAAAGCAGCATTTCAAATTCTGAGAAACTGTTAATGTTTTTGGCACAGGTCCCTCTGAGTTGATCTTGTGCAGTCAAGTTTCAGCTTTATAAATGATTTTGCTAAATGCTTCAGATTAGTTCCATGTATTTTGTTCTCCTTTACCATCTGATTCAAGCAGTGCTGAAACCTTTGTCAATTTTACACACGTTGTGCTGTGCAAGATCATCATACTGTTAAGCTTATTGTTGCACTGATGACATAAGGGAACTCTGAGTTTCAAAGTAGAAGAGTAACTTGAAATTATTCTCATTGAGATAGGAAGTCCCTCAGTACTTGTGTTAAATCTTAATGATGCTGTGTTTAAAATTTGGCTTAGTAGCTGAATCTACTGGGAAAAAGAGTTTAGGAAAAATTATTCTGAAACAGTCTGTGCTGTTATGTTTATCTGCAAAGCGCACCAAAGCAGAAGTCTTGCTGTGTTAAAAAGCCGGTTTGTATTCAGAGGAGATAGAATATAAAGAACAAATTGATACTAATAGATATTAATGGCCTTTTAGGACTAAGCAAATAGTGTAGAAAGCACACAAGGCAAAATCAATGTGTGGAGAATTTTATTCTTCATATTTGAGGCTGAACAGAAGTGGTGTGGAGATTGGTGAATGGTGTGCAAGATTAAAATATTAAAATTGATGATTGTTGGTGTAGAAAACATGGAGATGTTCATCAGGTAACGGGAGAAATCACATGAGGTAGTAGCTTATGAAGATGGAGATTATAATGAAATGCATCGAAGTTCTTAAGTAAAAGTTATCAGCAGCTACAGCCAGAAGTATTGACATTTCTTGATGCTGAATACCTCGTACTTCCATGCTTTTAGACTGTCAGTGTTAAATTTCACTAAGTCTTTAAAACTCATGGAGTTGTAAGAGAGACTGGCAAGTAGTTAATGTTATGCAATTAGGATGTGTCTGACAGAAGCAAGGAAGGTGTTAAGTCATGCAAAGGTGTAATGATTAGTGGTGGTTATTGAAAGTTATGGAAAATAACTTACTGGACTAATTTTATTTGCTATTTTTAAAATAAAAATGGCATAGTAAGTATCTGCATTTCAGTTGATACAGCATGACATTTTAAATCTTGTAATGATAGGAAGGCAAATCCTTGCATTAACTGTAGTTAATAGGTAAGTTTCAATTTTATTTTGATCAGAGAATTATTAAACCAATATTTACTTTGTTTTGTTATTTCCCCTTATGCTCAGTTGGTCAGAGCATGGTGCTCATAACACTAAGGTCACAGCTTCGATCCTCAACTCACTTAAGGGTTGTACTCAGCAATCTTTGTGGGTCCCTTCCAATTCAGAATAGTCTGTGTAATCTATTTGAAAATTCTGCAATTTTTGAAAAAGTCTGGTTATGAGGACAGAGTGAAATGAATCTTTTGATCAGCAGTACAAACTAAGAGTTATGTTGGTGGAACTAAAGTAGAAGATTGTCTTAGAAAGATGGATGTATACTTGCAGTATAAGGATGGCCTTCTGGGGAAAGAAGGGCTGTAGAGAGAAAGGATAAAGGTGATTAATCAGTTGTGTCTGAGTTTCCAGGGCTGAGCTGTGTTTAAAAAGGTTTTAATGCATAAACAGCAAGCTACTGAGAAAGGCAGCTCCGCATTCAGAGTGTGTCTGGTCTTTGAATACTATGTGTGGTTCTGCGATTTGCGCTGCGTAGAGAAAAGAGCCACGAGAAGGATTCAGTGACTGGAAAAAGCACATTATTGGAGGATAGCTAAGGAGTGAGTTTATCAGACTCTGGATATCATATGAGAAACTGAAAACTGGTACAATGATCCTTAACCTAACAAAAACGTAAAAGGTGGTCAAGTGAGAGAAAGTAATAGTTGAACAAATCTTAGTTCTGAAAATGTATTTTCTAGAAGATACAGTTTAGTTGAACATATTTATGTGATTTGCAGGTGCAGGAAGTTCTAGAGCTAATAAGTCAATGTGCTTGCAAAAATTCTTGTTTGGTCCTTACCTATGAACCTGATTCTGTGCTGTATTATCTCTTTGATTTTTAAAAGAAAATCTAGCATGGTGCATCAGTTTAGCATATGAAATAGTTTGTAACTGGGCAAATACTGCATTTCAAAATACAGTAGTTAATAGTAAATCTTCAGGCATCATGGGTCTGCTAGAGTTAGTTCCCAGCATAGTATGTTCTATGCTTTTATCAGAGATTGAGAAGTTGTCTTTGCTGCTTGCTCTGAGGGTTCAGGGTTGTTTCTAAAAACATATGTTGAAAGAATGTGCTTGAATGTAATAAATAAGAATTCCTTGATTAAGAAGGACGTGGACAGAAAAATACTGAACAATGAACCTTTTAACAGATACGTGTTTTGAAAACAGTTATGAAAAACTTCTGAATAATGATGGAGAACTGAACATTATTATACTTCAGGGGAGAAAAAGGCTATTGTCACTCATTTCAAGAAGGGGTAGAAAAGTTACATCGCAATTAATTGAAATTACTCCATACATGTTGCAGGTAGCAAAGTACTATATTAACTTATGATGCCAATTTCCTCCTAAAATATGACTATGAATGTGGAAGTTGAGAAGAAGCACACAATGATTGATATTTTTAAAACATGCTTTTCAGAGAGTCTGAAGCTCTGTGCTAGACTGGAATAGCTTTAATTTGAGAATATTTCAGTTTACAGAAATGTTTAGAAGCATGATTGTAATTATACAAAAAGAATTACTATTCCTGGTCAAGATTTTTTTGGTAATTGCATACTGCATACTCGTAATTGCCCTGTTTTCTGTTTAGTTTTTTTTGTTTGTTTTTTTTTTTTTTGTTTGTTTTTTTTTTTAAGTTAATAGAAGAATGCAGTATAGTGCTTAATTGGATGGGCTGCTGAAAACAAGAAATGTTCAGCCTGTTCCACTCTCAGTCTCCAAGCTGCCTGACTTTCCATGGAAGTGTTTTGTGCATGAGATGCAAATCAGCCGCCCTGTGAGTGTTGCAAGACCAGAAACTCTTGGAACATCGCTTTGAAACAAAACTTTTTTTAAAACAAGGCAAAGTTTTCCTTTCTCAAAATACTGTAAAGTTTTTCGTTTTGAGTGAAAACAGATGAGAGGGCTTTCTGAAGTGAAGAAAAAATGGTCCAGGGAAGGGAAACTCTAATAACTAGGATAGGGCTTCCATGTCAAGCTGCTAAGGCCTGCTAATTTCAGAGAAGACCTTAGCAGCTGTGGAAATTACATGACTAGTTAATTGTTGTATGGGAATGTGTCTGTCAGGTTAAAATAGAAACTTTGAAGATTATATCGTTAAACTAGATTCCCAAATTACAGTGAGTCTGGGCATTAGCTTCTATTTAAATGTCAAAAGATTTATTTATTTATTTATTTATTATACTCTGACAGTCATCAGCAAATAGTATGTTTAAATTATGAACTTGTAATACATTTCAGACACTAAAAAAACACACAACAAAGCAAAAAAAATCAATATGGGAAAGGGAATGTGTGTTTCCTTGACTTCCCTTTTAGGTCTTTGATAACAAAATAAGGAAAATTTTGGTAGTTATTAATTTCAGGAGAAAGATACAGTTTTAAACAGCTTAGCAAGAAGATGTAAGTATTTCTAAACTGTTTGAAATACTGTTGTTATTCAAGCTTTGTGAGTCTTCTACCCAAATACTAATTTAATAACTAATACAAGAAATTCTGCAGGTCTAGATTTTTGCCCATACAGAATTATTTGTGGAATTGACATTAAACACAATCTTTCTGAAATGTAGTAAGTATCTTTATAAATACACTGACTATTAGTTGTTTCTCTACTGCAGAGAAGAAAATGGACTGGGAAGGGCTTAAAGGCTACTTAAGTTCCAGTACTTACTACTTTCCAAATTTAGCTATAAATGTGTTTTGTTTGGTGAGAAAAGGTTTTCACTGAAGTTCATGAGCTTTTTGTAAACTGCTTGCTTTTAAATTCTATTTGACTCATAAGCCTACAAAGTGCCTTGTATGTATTTGGTGTTAGTTTTGAACTCCTGATAAAAACTAACTTACTTTAGGCCTGGGTAATCTGCGTAAACTACGCTGCATGAATGAGATCTGGCTGACAGCTTTGCTGCTCTTGTTGTCTGCATAGTGGAAAAATAAATTGTCTGCTTTTCCAGTGGCTGATTGTCTTTGCAAATACATGGAGTGAAAGTATGTGGTATTATCATTATTACATTGAAAAAAAACAAGGGCAGAAAGAGGAAATGTACTGAAACTTCCAGTTTTGTGCTTAGATTAAGTTAGTTCTTTAACTTTTATAATAAAACTAAGAACTACAATTTTAAATAGAGTAGGAGAATAAAGAGACACTGTGATGCAATTAAGATTTCTATCCTATCAGATGTCTCTGTTGCAGAACTTGATATTTGCTTTAGAGGTGTATCCCTTTTCTGAAGATCAAGGATATATTCCTTAATTCTGTTGCTGCTTCGAAAATAAAGTGAAACACAAGTGTTTGCCTGTTTAGTGTTTGTAACTGTTTGGTTCCCAGAAACTGCTTTAAAATGGCTTAACTTTGAAAAAAGGACTTTCAAAATGGTATTAAATGAAGTGGGTTTTTTTGTACATATATGTATTTTAAAATTGAAATATTCATCTTCTTGAGTGTGAACATTTTTCAGCATCTGGAGTCCATTACTAGAGTATGGCATTCTTTGTAAGTCAAATGTGAGATAGCAATCAGTCTTTTAACTCCATAAAATCTGTTAAAGGTGACATGGGAACATAAAAAAGTGTGTGTGGGGGAGGGTAGAGAAGAGGCTTGACTATAAAAGGAGCAGTAGGGTTTTTTACTCTTCCTTGAAAATTGTACTCTTCAGATCTTACAGACTTTCAAACCTTTCAGAAATCAAATATAGCTGAAAAATAAATGTGTATGTGAAAAATGATGTGTATGTGTTGATAGTTCTTGAAGCATTTTTGTCCTTCTGAAGACTGTCCAATTCATATGGTAAAATTCTTTTTTTGTTGTTGTTGTCAGTCAGAGGTGACAACACTACAGTCAGGTTTTTAAAATTAGAAGGAAGAGTACTTAGCATTTAGATTTTCCATTTATTTGAGTGAAGAGCTGCAGTGCCAGAAGTTAAACTGACAGAAGGTTGTCTCAGGATTATATCTGGGGAGAAACTGTGATGTCTAGAGCTGTTGTTGATTATCATAATAATTTCTGCAATTCCTTTGTAAAGTTTCAAAAAGAAACTAAAAAAATTAAGTAGGAATGCTATACAGTGGCATAAAAAGTTTAGACTAGTTACCTTAAAATAATTGAGCTTTTCAATGAAAGGTGTTGCTCAGGGACAAATCCATTAAGACTTAAAATGGAGAGATTCATGTGACACTCATATAGGATGACACATTTGTGTAGGAGCTATACTGCTTTTTAAAGCAAATATAATAGGGCTGAGTGTCTGATTATCAAGTCCATATACTACCTTCTTATGTAAGTAATTTATTTTTCTTCCTTAAGCAGGTTATATGGGTGTGATAGGACTAAGAACAGCAGCTTTTCCTGAAGGTACAGGTTGCCTGTGGTAATGTAGTGTGTCACTTGGCACAGTGCTGCAGCACAGGCACCCCAGCAATTTTGGCTCTGTAGTGGAGGATTTGCAGCCAGTTGGGCCCCTGGTAGCATCCTGTGCATAAAGATGTGCCTTGGGTACAGTAAGTGACAGTGTGTCCCAGTGCCTTTTCACTACATGATATTGTACAAACGTTACCTGTACCTGCACTATCTACATGTAGATCCATCTGAATGTGAGCTCATTTTATAAATCTCCCCAACATTATTAAAATGCAGAAAATTGGCAGCAGTAAGCCAACAATGTATTTCCAGAAGGTTACTCAAAACTCTCTTTCAAGAGTGTTAGGCATACCTGAAAAGGTGCTGTAAGAACTTGATATACAAGTATGCCATATACACAGTGTGCTGTCAAAATTCTTAGCAGGACAGTTGTTGCAAGGGCTTTTGTGATGGTAATGCAGGAAATAGTAAGTGAAATAAACTATTTGTATTGTTAGAAAATCTACTTCTTAATCCAATTCTGAATTTAAAGCCATTTTTCGTCCATTTGAACCAAACTGGGATTTAACACCTAGTTTAGATGCAAACTCATTGCTTCATATTGCTCTTTATATACTTTTTATTCAGTTTTTAAATAGAAGTCTTCATCTTTCAGTGTCAGATTTGGTAGATATGTGAGAAGGCCGTAAGGATAACAGGAAACAAACTGTTCGTTTTGACAGTGATCTAGCTTGCTGCGTATGTTTTTGTGAGAGAATTACATGTAGTGGTAGAAGGTGTAGAAAAGGGTTCCCATGAACCTAAGTAACAGGAAAAAATGGAAAATTTTGGTCATAAAAAAGTGAGTAAGCATCTATGTTCTTTGGACCAGTGTAGCTCTAGAAATCTGAGTTGAGAAGGGATTCATGGAAGCTGGTAATGAAACTGAAGAATGTGAACATGGGACTGGGACTTGTGCATGAGTAATCCTGCTAGATCCTACGTACTTGACATGATTTTATTTCTGTTTCCCATTGTTTATTTGTTTTGAACATCTGTGAGAGAAGAATGACTGGAGATTCCAAGTAAATTAAAAAAACCTCAACAGAACCCCCGAACAAACAAACAAAAAACCAAACACTCCCCTCATTCCCCTAAACAGAAAAGTGGTTCATAAGCTGTCAGTATAGTTAGCTTTCACATAAGAATGTGAAATGCAAGTTGTTGAAATTTGTTTTGTTTGGGTTTTTTCACTTTTTTTTTTCCCCCTTAAAGTGTGATAACTGTCGTGAGCAAATGCCTAATCTGATGGATTTAGGGCTTGGTTACAGCAAGCAACATCCTTCCTAGGGACAAAGTCACTGGGCTTTTTTTCTGTTGTGGGGTAGTGGTAAACTTAGAATGGAACTTAAATTTTTGTATGCGTAACCAATTCCCTTAAAAATGAGTAATGAACAGCCAGAGGGTGGTGGCTTGGATGTGGGTATTAATGCTGAGTCATTTCAGAAATTGAAATGAATGAGCTGGAAGCATCAAGGTTTTTTTTCTGAGCAGAATTTATTTTAAGGAGGAATAATTGTAAGGTTTTAAGTAAAGCACACGATACCAGCTGCTGTAAGGATTGAACGAAGAGAGGGAAGATTTAGCCAAGACTGGTAGGAAAGTGTGGGAGGCAGCAGAGATGGCAAATAAAGGAAAACAATGAGAAATGAAGTCCAGCTATTACAACGCATATATATGTATATACAGATATAGGTATAGTTACCATTCACCATCCCTAACCTTTCTTGACACATTAGCATGTTGGATTTCAATTTGGCTGTACATTGTAGCAGAAAACTGGGTGTCTGGGAGGGGGTACTTCAGTGCTGGAGTCACGAAGGCGTAGCTGTCGATAAAGGCAGTTACACAGCAACCAAGACAGTAGCTTTTTTTTTCCTTCCAGAATAAAACACCTTTTTTCATCTGCCTTCTACTAATTTATGGAGTGTGGAAGGGAGTGGTGGTAGGGGAACAGTTCTCCTTCTGTTCTGTGGAGAGGCTTGGGGGGAGTCTAGAATGAGCTCCATCAGTCACAAGCAGGACTGATCTAGTGTTTGCCCTTCCTCGTGTGATTGGGTGAGGTCTGTGTTAGAACAGCTAATGTTTTGTTAGCTCTTTAGCTGCATCTCTTCCTCATTTGTCTATGAAGTGTTATCTTAGAGCAGTAAATTTTGCATTGGGACGTATCTAGCCTATTCTGCTTTGAAACTTTCTCATACTTCTTGAGTTATGTTTGGGAATACATTATATGTGATTGCTTGGGTTAGTGGTGGCTCCTGTTTGGTACAGTTTCAAAGAAACAAAAGCAGAAGGTCTAGCTTTGGCAGTCTAGGACTGAGCTTGTTCGAATAGAATAAAAAATAAGAGAAAAGAAAACCCCACCACCACCCCAAGCCTCCTTCCAAACCTACCCAATGGTTCCTGAAATTTGAAAAGGACTTTCTTTAGCATTGAAAGCAGTGATGGATCAAAATGGCTGCTATTTCTTGTGCACAAAAATTGAGCATAACTGAAGAGAATAGATACAATTATAATCAAATAAAGGCTGTGGAGAGTAGGTGTGGGTGAAGTGATCCTGCACTTAAGAGTGGCAGACTGCAGTTGCATTGTGTCCTCTGCACCTGAGAAAGAATTTGTCTGTATAGTATAATGTGCTTCCAGTTATATTAGCTCTGTGCTAATTTTAGTAGTTTTTCTTCTTGTAAATTATGAATGTTTTTTGTATTCTGTTAGTTCTCTGGGAACTGTTAAGAGGGTTAATTAAAATTATCAGTTTCATTTATTTCAGATTAATGCACTTCTGTCAAGAATCATACAGAATTTTGCACATTGTGCATTTTCTTTGTACCACAAAATTTAAACCCCCAAATATTAGTATTTATGTTTTTTTAGAGAACACACTTTGTATATAATGCTTTAATTTAAATAATCCGAATTTTAGAAGTATGTCCATTGAAGTACCTTTGGCTAGTTATTCAATTTTAGTCAGTAGGTAAAAGTCAAAGCTTTTAAATTTTATAAAATTGCTTCTTAGTAATTTTTGTAATCTTTGAGTATGAATGACAGAAGTTTAAGATGTCTTTGTTCTTTTTTTTTTTTTAATTCTGATGTTCAGAAGACCATTCAGAAGAGTTAAAAAATGGCTTATGACAACAGCTTCTAGTTGTGGCAAGAGTAAAGAAGAGAAAAATAAAAATAAAGCATTAAATGCAGTTGCCCTGTTGGAACCCAAATAAGTTACTGCAGTCAGATCTCAGAGGCTGATGCAGGTAGAAAATTCCCACATGGGAGTGTGACAGAGGTGTTCACCCAGCTCTGGCCTGTAAAATCATTCATTCAATTACCTTGTAAAACCAGGTGTGTAAACTGAGGGCTTTGTTCCTTAATATTGTGACTGAGTGAACGAGCAAACTGAAACTGAATTAATTCTGTAGTCATGAGGTCATTATCCTAAGCAGGAGTGAGCTGGTGGGCTAAATGGAAGAGGGCTGGCATCTGCATGACTGCCACCACTCTGCAGCTGGGCATTACAGTGCTGAGGTGCTGTGGAGGCTGTGTTGGAAACTTCAGCTGCATGGCAGAGCATGTGAGTGTGTTCTGGCACTTCAGGATCAGAGATAAATACTCTAAAAACCCCAGCCTGTGAAGGAGAGGAAGTTGATGTGAGCATCTCCTGTGGTGTACCACTGGTTGGATGTTCTTTGTATGTGTCTGAGTTGTTCTTGAACTGAGCTCTCTGATGTCCAGGAGACACAACCGTTTTCTGTTGGACTTGATTGCTTGAGTTCATTTTGATCTATCAGTGAAGCAAAACAGATGCCTTGTGACTAAAATTAGCAAGGCAACTTCCGTTTGAGTTTCTAAATTTGTTGCAGACAATGATACTAAAATCAGTCTTTTCTTGGGGGGACTGATTGCCACTGAATAGAATTTGAATTTTTATTCGTAATACTAGCTTTGAATACAGGTAATTGGCATGTTCTGGAATGTTCTTACACCCAACATTTAATAACTAACCAACACTGATAAAAGAAATACAAGTAAAAATTATAGTAGATAGAAATAAATCCATTTTACAATTTGTGCTACTGTAAATGATCAGAGCTCTAATACAAGAAAGATGTATTCAGGTATATTATTGTCCACTGAAATTCCTATCTATACATACATTCTTTTGTGTGTCTGTTAAACATGATCTTAACATGAAGCCCTTTTTCTCCTAACTCAAAAGCTTTTGCGAAGTTGATGAATGCCATACATAATGGTAAGTTATATTAGAATCTTTTTCAGAGGTTCATTTATCACAAAGGGTAGCCTTTTGTGGAAAACCCTGATTGAAGGTCTGCATATTCTATGGATTGGGTGAAATACAGATCTGCAGTGCGTCAATTGTTCAGTACTTGAGTGAAAACTTTTGTAGATTGTCTGCAGGAGCCTGATAGGTCAATAGTTCCTCAGTTCTCTTTTTATGATCTTTTTGTATGTGTGAAGTAAAACGATAACAGTTTTATTCCAGTTCTGAGATTCTTTTCTTTAATTTTGTGAATAGTGTTTTCTAGTTCTTCTTCTGTGCTCCATTCATAGGTGTGTTATAGTGGTGTCTACCTCAGGCATTCTCCCACTTCCCTTCCTGACTACTTAAATTACTGTAAGTGATGCATGTGAAGGTAGCCTTGTTTTGTCCATTCTTTGTTCTGGCAGCCTGATGCTGCTCATTTGTGTCACTGATAACAGAACTATCAGTTTCAGAGGGAGCAGTATTGAATCTTTAATGTATCTGATGGCTGTTTCCTTTTAGTATTCAGCATTGGCTTTGTACCCCTGTTTCTGTATTCACTCATAGCCAGTGGAAATGAAATATCTTATTAAATTAGAACTTGGTTTACTTTTTCAAGACTATTGTTAGTTTGTAGGAAACAATCATCACTGTATTCACAAGTTACTGGAAGATTTAAAAATCTCTCATAAGGCTAATTTTGGAGATTGTCAAGTTTATTTCTCAGTGTGATATTTAATTAGTATCAGGTGATCTGTTAATAAAATTGGAAATTTTTATCCATTTGTGTCAGCCACAAATAGAAGTTTTCTTACTGCTGTGCATGTATGTTAGAAGAGCAGTGCTGTATGCATTGCTAATTGTATTGACTTGAAATTCAGCGTATGCAAAAGAATTTAAATGTTTGAAACTGCATGATCAAGTTTTTTGCATTTTAAGCTAGTAATCATGACAGTTTATAGAACTTTTGCTTTTCACATTGTCAGAGCCATGAATTTACACTTGTTAGGCAGAAGTCTAGAGTGGTGGGTCTCTTAAATAATAAAAATTTCAATATTACATTAACTTTATATTTCATAGTCTACGCATGGTGAGAAATACTGAAATTTCTCTAGATTTGCTTTAGTAAAATAGGTTTAGCTTTTTTCCCTTTTGATATAGGGTTTCCCTCTCACTCTCCCAGGTATACAGTGCTCTGAACCAGCTTTGAGATGAAGGAAAGCAAGCTCACCATTTTTCTGAACAAAAATAAAACATCTGAAGGGTATCTGACAAAGTGTGCTGAATTTGGACTTGGTGAGTTTCTGCTGTTTTATAAGCAGAGCCCTTTTTGCTGTTTAATGTTGAAGAGGTATAGATTCACAAGAAGGTGCAAAATAGAAATCGATGGAATGCTATTTGTGATTTCTTTCCACATTGCACTTTTTGTTTTTTAAACTAGTGGCATGGATAGTTGGAAGGGCATGTATTGCCAAACAATAGTAATGCTTTATATAACTTACTGTTTTGGAACGGCATAATGGTAGCTAAATGTTTGTTTTAGAATGGTGTTTGAACAGGATTTATCATCTGATCACCTTCTTTTGGGGTGGTTGGGTGGTGGTGATGTTTCATGATACCTTCTGAGGTTAAGTTGGTTACTCTTTCCCCCCAGTATCGCCTTTCTCTCCTTCCCTCTCTCCCCCTACTCCAGTATTGTAGGGCTCTTGTTTTGTCAGAAGCATGTATCTGGGTGGAATCAATGAGGGTAGGTAGAAATTTTGATAATATGAACAGCAAGAAGAGATCTTGTCATGTCTGTTTATATAGGATGAAAAAAAAAGTATTAAAACTTGAGATAAATATTTAAATATTAAGGAAGATAATTTACTCCAACAGCATAGTCAGGTTATGTGTCAGGTAGTGCTGAGGATTGTATATGTCACTGTCAGTAAGAGTTTTGATGGAGTCTATGTGAGGAACTTGTTTTTTCATTGCACTGATCTTAAGCTGGCTGCACATCATCAATAAAGTACCGAAAACAGAACCTGTGAGTTTTAGTTTGAGTGGAAACAAATACAAATTTGGAACAGAGTGATTTATTATTAATAGTTTTGCTATAAAGGTGGGCAAACCCTATCAGGTGAAATTTGGTGCTGACAAACTCTGAAGGAGCAAAGATAATAGCTAAAATACTGAACTGGTTTCAAAGAATCTAGTCCTAAAGAAGAGGACTAGAAAATGGAGTCATGAAAGCTGTTCCATTAAGATGCCTGCCTTAATAGGAAGGAGTCAAGACACTTCAAGGCAGACAGTGGAACACTGCAGTTTTGCCTGTAAGAGGCTTGGTATACTCAGTGCTGTGTTTTGCAGTTGCATAGTCAGCTTGTTATATCTTTCATGCTTTTTTCAAGTCCTTTTTCTAAAAACCACCAAATTTGCAGTTGAGAGATGTAAAATCGTCTCTGCTATTCACTGTGTGATAACAATGTGCTTTGTCCTTCCAAGTTGTACTCTGGATCTTACAGTTTAACTTTTCTGACTTGGCCTTGGCAGTCTCATCTCTTCTTCTGTGGGTCTGCTACTGAAAAGGAGCAAGAGGGATACACGTACCTATATATGCATATATGCACATATAGGGCATACATATCTCTTGGCAGTTTTAGTGCATACTTGAAAAAAGACTGTGAGAAGCAATGACCTGATTGCTTTATGTTAGGGATAGTTGTAAATTGTAATGTTTGCTTGTTGCCTTTCTGTGGTTGCCTCAGTTCTTGCTTGTTCTGTCTTCTGTCTGTTTTATTTCATATTCCTGTTGCTTTTTTTAGGTCTTTGTTATTGATTATTCTGTCTTACTCTGATTTTTGAGTTGCAGTGCGGAGAGTCATAATACAGAACAGACATCCATTGTGCCAGTGTCAGTCCTGTGATTGTTTTTGGAAGACAACATTTCCAAAGAAACTTCAGTTCTGTAGCCTTGTCCTCTCTGTCAGTGCAGGCAAAATTCAGTAGATGGGATTTTTTTAACAAGAAAACCTAAACTAAAGAGGGTCTGTACTGAGCATGAATTAAAATTTTTGAATCTAGCCCAACTTGGGCAGAGTTTTTCACTGTTGATAAAAGGCATCTGCCTGTATTGAAGCATGAAGACAGTAGTGCTCAGCTAAATAATCTAAATTGATAAAAATGAAGAACAAGAGAAGGGCAAATTCAAAAGTCAGCCTGAAGTAGTTCTGTTACGCACGTTTTGAAGTACTGAGTAATTACTGTTTGGTTGTCAGATACTGCAGTCTTAAGTGTAACTATCTGATCATGAAGTTCTAGAATGCGGCTTGAAAGCTGTAACTGTTGCTAATGACAGCTACTTGTAAGCCTTCAGAAATTTGGGCAACAGCTGTCCCACCTTCCTCCCTGCTCCCTCCCTTCGAAGACACCAGCCTCAGATCACTGGAATCCAAAAGGGAGAAGCTCCCATATAAGACTATTATGTTCACAGTGAAGAGGAGTCTGGTGCTTCCAGTGACTCAACATCCAGCACTGAGGTAGATTGCTGTCACAATGGTTTGAAGCTATGCTATGTTTTCAGAGATCTTAAGCAAACACAGTAAATTTTTCTGAAGTCAGAAAATGTAGATCACAAGTCCTGCTCCTAGTAATGAATACCCATTAAGTGAGTCTAAAGCTGCTTTGGTTTTAGTTTGTTGTATTTACGTAACTTAGGCTTGTGTGTATTGGCTCACTGTTGCAAAAGTGAACATTTTAAACGTTGAACCTCAAAAAGTTAAGGTCTTTATCAATTGTTCTTACGTATCTGTTTAACTTTTTCTTGTATAAAGATCTTTCTGTGCTGTGGCACACTTGAAGGTCTTTTTTGTGGTTATATGAGCATATGTGTCTCAGATATGATGACGGAGCTCTTTATCTTAGTATTCTGTTCTAGAAGAATACTTGAAAACTTTCTGACTTCTTAACAGGTCCTATTTCGTAAAGCTGAATGAATTGTGAAACATAAACATTATGTTTATAAAGGATTTCAAAGATTATTGTGAGAAGTCAGAACATCTGGAGGAAACAATTGAAAGGGGTTGTTGTCCCTGTGTCAGCCATCTTCCACCCCCCCCCCAAAAAAAGACTCCATAGTTTAACTAAGGTGTAACTTTGCCATGAGATATGTTGTGAAAAGTTTCGACTGTTCAGAAAGGATTGGAGGATAGTCATTGGGGCAAGGCTGGAAGCATATTTAAGGCTCATAATTACGAAGACCGTTCCTCACACTCAAAATTCATACATTATAGATTTCTAGAGGCTGGGACAACGTTTGAGGAAAGTATTATTACATGATTACCCTTTTTTTGTGTGGCTGTTATTGTTCACTGTTAGAGATGGATATAGTGAGCTAGAAAAACAGTGCAGTTCTCCTTGTCTTCCTAATCTAGCACGTCATTCATCTATCTCCTCGTGTCACATTCAGACCTTTTTCTCTTAGAGAGAAAATTTGTCTTGGGTGGGCTATGAAAAATGTGGATTTAAGCCGTTCTGCAGTGGAGGGCTGTAGTGTAAGACCTGTATCAGCTTGGATTAATTCAAAGTAGGAACATGACTGCTGACATCAGTGACCATCAATGAGCATGGAATCAGGTGTAAAATACCACTCTAGCAGGTGGGACTAGCTGAACACAGTAGACCATTTCAGCAGCACGTGGATGTGCTCTGATCCATCACCCCCACCTGTTGTTGAGCCATAGGGATGGGAGTAGACAGAAGAGATCACCTGAACATCTTTTGCTGGCTGAGCTGCCAAGGATTTGGGGTTAATTGTAGTGGAGTTTGATAGCAGACTTCAGGTCTTTGCTGTATATGTAGGTGATATGATCATGGATTCACCATATATATGCCATATTGCCCATGCTGGATTGTTTTTCTCATTTGTGTCAAGGTTCTTAAGTATTTTGGTCTTTGACTATAAATCCACTCTACAGAGTATTCTCAAAGGGAATAATTGTGACAGTCTGCCTTCTGTCAAGGGATATGAAACTGGAACAACTGTTTCAAAACAGTTAGGAAACCAGTTTTTGAAAACATATACACTTGTACCTTGTATCTTACCTCCTCCCCTCCACCCCCAGCAGTGTGCATTCTTGGGGTATTTTGAGTCTCTTTTTTAACTTCTTCCTGAGTTATGGAGAGTACTCAGAATGCCCTTTGTGAAAGGAAGCCATTGACTATTGGTCTGTGACAGGCTCCTGTGCCTCCATCAAAAAAAGGATGTCCAGTCCCTGAAAGGAAGGGAAATGTTGCTTGTTATCCAGCTGCAGATCAGTAACTTTCATTTCCATGCACCTCTATAACTGTTACTGCAGAGTCTTGTAGAAACCTATCTGAAAGTGAACTCTACCACTTTCTTCATCACCAGAAGGAGAATGGTGTTATTATTTGATTCTTAGATTTCAGATTTCTTCATGAAGGAAACGGATTGGCCCTTAGCATCCAAGCTCATCATCTCATAAATTTAAGTGAAATATCGTTGCTACTTTGGCAGTTTCAATTGCAACTTTCTTTTCCTTTGACAACTGTCAAAAATAACCTGTTTTTATTTGCTTCTGTTTTGCATTAGATTCACTTCAGTTTATGATCATATTAAAAATAACATAGTGGGGTTGTTCTTCTAGTGGTAACATTGTACTGGAACAGAACATATTCTTTCTTCTGTAATGGAACTTAATCAGTTTTTTGTACATGTTTAGTTACTAATGAATGGGCTGCTTCATGCAAAGACACTTTTGCATATTGCACTGCATAGGAAGTTGCCCTGGGTTTACGGGAGACTTTTTGAGCTTACCACATGAAGTGAAAGTACTGAAAATGTGCTTATAAATGCGCTTTGTGTAAAGAAGTTTTTGTTCTTATAACTCAAAATTACCTTTTATTTTTGCAATTTCTACTATGAGTTCCCTTGAGGTTGTTGTCCCAACCCCAAGCCCATCTGTCCTCCCCCAAGTAGGAAGGTTTTGTTTTGGCTACAAAAGTAATCAGCCACTGCCTGTTTTTTCTCTCTTGCTGAACTAGGCAGTCATCAGCATAAGAAGGGAACGTAAGAGAGCTGGATAATGGGGGGAGCTGAAGTACTAGAAAATAAGAAGTGAGGATTTCATAGCTAGATACAGAAATCGTGGTGAGAAAACTTAGTGTATTGATGTCATCAGTGAGATGCAGCACTGTGGCAATCCAGGATTTAATCAGTTTTGTTAACTCCTCTGCTCATTGAACTACTTATTTTTGAGATTTTTTAATAAAACCATTAAAATTGTTCTGTGTGCCACCTGGTATATATTGCTAGTTTTGATTTGAGGCTATTTTGATTTTCACTATTCTTGAAGTGCTTTTATATCCTCTGTTACCGAATTTGTCATTGGTGGTGCATAAATAATGCATTTTTTCCCCAGTCTGCATTATCTGATGTTTCCTCCTCTATATACTATCTTTCTGTGCTAAGCAGGCAGTTTTTTGTGGGCCAGAGACACTTCTTTATTTTGTTGCAGTTGCCTTTTTGTAAAGCCTTTCGAGGCAGCAGTGTAGGCTACATGTGCATTTTATCTGTTAGAACCTGAAGTTCATGTTCTGCAGCTGTGTTAGTGGTGTCATGCACAGTCAGACTTTACCTGAACAGTCTTGTGTCCATTTCCGCCTGGAGCTGGAGAACTGTGCTCTGGTTAATGCTGAAGATTGTATTTCACCATGCTATTTATGCTGCTGGCAAATTACACAATGCCATTCATCATAAGTTACAGCTCTTTGGATCTCAGTAATATAGGAAGGACTTCAAGGTGGTTTGTTTGTTTGTTTTAAACATTAATGTAGTTTACAGAGATTTGCTCAGGTTTTTGTTATCATTCCTTCCTGATCCAGAAAGTGGTTTATCCCTCCCCAAACCCCATAGGACAACGTAGTATGTTAGAGACATTTCAAATATGTACTGTCTTGGCTTTCTAATATGATATATACATTGCTTTTATACAGATATTTTTGAAACAGTGTGAAAATCAGTAATTTATTTGAATGTTCAGCGTACAATTCTTACTTGAATGCTGCATGGAGTGTAGTATATTGGTTGCATGACTAGTTCCAGAAAGTGCATGCACTTTATGTGTTAAGTAAGGGATTGCTAAATGGAAATACTTACCCCAAAAAGAGTGTGCTGATAGGTCATATTTGTCCTGTATTTTGCAGCAGCAACAAATAGTGTTTTTAATGCTACTACAACAACTGGCAACAATATTAGCTTACCTCATTCCACTGGCAAACCAGTTTGCTGTTTTTCTTTCTTTTGAAATATTCTTTTGCCTGTGATTTCATAACTATCTGCTTGTATTCCAGAATTTTATTTTTAAGAGGAAGAATAAACCTTATCATTAAAATAGAAACAGCAGAAGCTCTGAAGTTATTAAATATGTAAGATTTTTAAAAATTAAGAATAAAAAAATCTATAATAGATGTAAAATTTTGGAGTTGTTTTACCTTTCTGGCAAAATATCCTTTATTTTTAGTACTTGTCTCTCACCAAAAATTTTGTTTTCTCCTCTCATTGCTGTTGATGTTTTATGAGAGTGATAGTGTTTGTGGTGATGAGCTCTTATGGTTTACTCACAGGTGTTGTGATATTTCATTATTTTTATTCTTAAAATGTATGGTACCTGAAGCCTGATTATTCATGAGAATCTCTTATTTTCAAGAAGGTTTGTATATTTAATTGTTTTACTGCATTCAAAAAACAAAGGGTCAAATCTCATCCTTTTTATTAATTTGAAATTGTTGATTAAAAGCAAATTGAAAATCTTTTGAGGACCTGAGTTATATTTCAGTTTTTGTGGTTGTAGTTATGTCACATTTTAGAGTAGACTCGGTAGCAATCATGGTCATTTTGGTGGTGTGTAGGGATGAATTAGAGCAGGATCCATAAAATGTGCTGTCTAGTTAGATGATCCAGCTAGAACTGGAAAAAGATCAAAGCAAAGTGAACACTTGAAGGATCTTAACTGCTAGTAAGGCTGTAGGTTTGGGAATGGTGACCAAAAAAAAAACCAAGGAGGGGGAGGTATGCTAAATGGAAAAAGATATGAAGGTCAGTAGGAAAGCAGAGCAGGTATGGAATTTCTCTATGATGAAGAGACTGGGGAGATGATAAGTCACTAACCTTGGTTAGGCAGGAAAAAATGTTGTTGCAAGGTGTCTTCAGCTGCTTTTTCATATCTTCTTTCTTTGGTGGGTCTGGCTGATTTTCTCTTCCGCTTTTCTTGACAGTTAATAGAGTCAGGGAATTTAAGATGCATCAGTGTTTGCATATTATGTGTGGGTTTGGATGATGTTAGTCTCCCTTGACTGCCTGTGCTCAGAGGGATATCTGGGTGGCGAGTGGTGTTTTAACGTTGCGTACCTTCTTATTGTCACTGCCTTCTTCAAATCATTATTTGTATGAGTGACAAACTAGCTCCACCCTTTGCCTTCTAACTGGCATTTCAGTTCTGTTGCTTTTTTTGATCTAACCATGTTCATTCTACTTCTGTTTACTCCCTGTGGCACTCTTCCTCTAACTGCAGTTCAGTGCTACCATGCTTGATATTCCTTGGCCAGCTGACAGCTCACTTATCTAATGCACGTGGAGCCTAACGGTTTCATAGACAGGTACTACTTCTTGTCCTGGGCTTCTGGTCAGTAGGGTTTTTTTTCCCAACCTCTATAATGAACTTTACCCTGCATGTAGATGAACAGAAGTAATGGCTTCACAGAGGGATGTGAACTCTTCCTATTAAAATTGCTAACTTACAAGTCTGACTAATGTTAATGTGTTTAGTCGTTTATTTGTTGGCTGTTCTAGCAGAAATGTTAGTCAAGCATTCGTATAGATCATGGACGGAATTATAGTTTGTGAATAAATGAAATATCACCAGTTCTATTGGCAAATCTGAGTACTTTGTCCTCAGACTTGCTGTCAATATTTTTCTGAAAAAGCACAAGCAATTCTTAGTTGCCAAAATTACAGTTTTGAACAAATGTATGTTGTTTAGTAACATTTGCTTTAAAGTTAAAAAGTACTTTTTCTATTTGTATGGTGTGTGTTCAGTTATATAGCCCAATACTTCATTCTTTACTTAACAGTAATACATTGAAAGAGCAAACTCTGTTAGTAGACTCAGTTGAAGGCAGGCATTTTAGCCAAAAATTCTGCCACTGTTAATATTTGAGCAGTTTGTAATGCACATAAATATTTGATTTATCACACATGTTTTACAAAAACTTAAAAGTGAATCAATCTGTGTTCCCTGAACTGTAGAATGTTAAATGATGAGAGCACTTTTATCAATCAGCATGGTTAGAATTTCTACACAGGAGCTTTCTGCATTATGTATTAAGTGATCTTGTTTGTCTTGATTAATTTTCTACTGCATATTTACATGGTTACTAGTAAACAGAGGGAGGGGGAGAGAGAGAGATGCATGTAATCGTTTTTGTAATTTTTTTCAGGTATTTTTAGCAGCAATGATGTAGCAGTATCATTTCCAAATGCAGTATCTGGCTCAGGATCTAGCACTCCCGTTTCCAGTTCTCATTTACCTCAGCAGGCTTCAGGCCACTTGCAGCAAGTGGGAGCTCTATCACCTTCAACTGCGCCTTCTGTAACTACTGTTGTTGCTGCAACTCAGGTAAACTATCACAAGAGTTTTAAGATAGAAAACCATGTTACTGACCTGCTTAATTTCAATGTTAAACTGTAATTTGTTTGGAAAATAGGTTAATAAACATTCTATTTGTTGTGAAATGTTGTAGTGGCTGGAAGTTCCCCATAGTATTACATAGTCTTAATTTGCAGAGCACATGTATTTTTTAAAATGTAGTCTGAGGAAGTGCTTATCAATAATAACTGTATTATGACTAGTAGCATAAATGCTGGTTTGCAGTTCATCAGTGTCTAACCAACGTTTTATCAGAACACAGGATTTTAAAAAGTAAAATATGTAAAGTTTTTCTTGTTTTATGCAAAAGGTGATGGTATCAGTTGAAGAGTGGTTTGTTTGGGAGATTTAACAAATGGACAGCTAGGCTAGCCCTGGCAAAGAGATGGCCAAGTCTGACATCTTGATAACGAATGAATGTTGACATATGTGTTACAGTTTTGTATTTGAAAAGTCATGCAAATGAAGATCCATAGTTCATGTTTGATGGTGAAGGAATAAGGGAGACATGGGAGAAATGCAGAAAGGTGGCATAGTTGAAGTAATGAACCAGAAAAAATACCTTTATGATAGTATTTTGTATGAATTTAAGTTGGACAAGATTACATTAATCAAGATAAGAGAGTATGAAGTTGCAGTTGCATAAAGTCACCATGATTACTGTTAAAGTATGAAGGAATACTGCAATATACGTGATGATTTTATACTCTTTGTTCCTGGCGTTTTTCATTTTCTGATGGGAATCTCTCTTACAATTAACAGATCAATTATAAATCTTTTTGTGTGCTTATAAGCAATGAACTTGTAATTTATCTACAGTGATCTAAGATAGTGGATATAAACATGAAAAAATCAAGCTTAATGTGTGTGTGTTGTGCAGAAGCAGATGTGTATAGTGTATGGATAGCAGAAATGCTATGTGAAGACCAACACAGATTACATTTCAATATTGAATAGCAATTTGTTGTTATAGGTGGCAGTTCATATTTTTACATCATTCTTCTGGACTGGTTTTCTAGAGAAGTAAGGTGGTTTCACCCAAAATTGAGTGGTACCTCTTTTGCACAAATTGATAGAAACCTTTTTAAAGAAATTAATTAAAATTTTGGTACTTTAGGAAGTTCTTCTCTTTTTTTCATTTCCAGAGATAACTGCACACTCTAACTCAGTGACAGCACACAGTTTGGAGTTCAGGGGAGGGCTTGTGTCATAGTTGAGTAGCAGGTTAAAAGTTTTTAAAAAACCCAAATAAGTCAATGCTCAGTTTTCGCAGAGGAGAGGTTTGCCATCAGAGTCTTGGGAAGACTTGACCTTTTGTACAGCTCAATGTATTCATAAATGGTCTGGGGAAAGGAGGAGGAGGAACACACACCAAGTTTGCTGATTATGCTGGGTTATGCAACAAGCCATTATGAAGATCAGCTGTCACAAACTGCTGAAAGACCACACCAGCCTGTGTTGACAAGGTGGTAAGAGGGCAAATAAAATCAATGTTAAAGGGAAAGGACAGTTTCTATTCAAAACAGATACGGTACATGCCAAAAGAGGTACAAGAAGAGCCATGGCAGTGAACAATGGCAAAGAACATCTTTATAAGGAGTGAGTAAATAGTGAGGGACTCATGGCCTCAAAAAGAGACTCTGAAATGGGATAGGACAAAGGTCTGTAAAATCAATTGACATGGAGAAGTTAAATAAGCAGGAGTTGTGCACCATCACTTCTGTTTGTTAACCTCTGTCAGAAGATAAACAGATTGAAAAAGCAGTTGGACAAAACCCATATTTTATGAGTCAGGAAAAGAAATACCATATTATTTTTTCCCTCATATTCTCACAGAAAAAGAGAAGTATACCCTAGGAGATGGACCTTCTCTTACTATTTAGCTGAACTAGAGAGCCCTCCATAGGTTAACTGCTTAAAATTCTTGTCCTTCCTTTGCCTTTGTTTCTTGTGAGTTGCCTTGGGGGTTTTTTTTTCCATCCCCAAAGAAGCAAAGGAGTTGTGTATCTTGCCTCATTACCAAACTTGTTTTCAAGTGGTCATAGATTTACTTGTCAGGATCTTATTCACAGGTACTACTTAGAGAGTCTTGGGTTTGAGATAGACAAGGAGGTTCAAATTGTGAGTTTTGGTTGACAACCGTAAAGGTGAGCTCTTGTATTTGAATTAACAAAGACTTCCACTGCTTCAGTGAGTCTTCTTTCAGTGCATGAGGTCCCTACTACCTTGGTGAGATTAGGTCAGGAGAGCCTAGCTTACCGTGCAGTTGTTCTCCACACCCCCCCACCCCCTTCCCATTTAGCATAAATGACTGATTATATGTCAAGGGCTAGGGTTTACCTATTTACTTCTGCAAAGTTCCATCAGAGTGTTGTCTGCTTACTGGGCTCTTGTAGATGTATTCTCAGTATTTACCCACCTCTTGACTGTGGAAGTCTTCAAATAAGAGTGTGCTAGTATGTTTCTCGTGTAGTGTTCTGATTAAAAGAAAACCATCATCCTAGGTTATAAGCTAAGGTAAGCTTGTACCTCTATAGCAGGTAAAAAGTAATAGTTTAAAAAATAGGTTTTACTTAAACTATTAGTCAAGAGAGCAGGTATGACCAAATCTTGTCTGCTTACTCATTCAGTCATGTTAGCAGATATGCTATTGGAATAGTGCTAAAATTTGGAATTGCCTCAAATATGTGCTGTTAAGGTGCATCCTGTAAGATTTCAGCTGTTTTTTTAGATCTTTGTTGGGCATTTGTAATTATGGTTTTGGGGACATCATAAATTTGTCAATTTTCAAAGGGTTTTTTTGCATGTCTCTTTTTTTAAAGGGTTTTAAGAAATTCTAAAGAGAAGGTCTTGGGAAAAAGTATATTCCCACTGAATTAGTCTCAGAATTAGCTGGTATATTTTGATTAGAATGGTATGATAGGCATCTTATGCAGAAAATTTTGTTGATAGCATTGAAAAAACTTGTGAACGGTTGAAAGTAACTGCCCTAAATTAGGCAAAACTATTATAAAAAACTGCTATTAAATTAACACTACTCAAAATGACAGAATAACTTCTGTTATTTTTAATAACTTACAGGTATATATAAAACTTTGGTGATTAAAATCCTAAAGTGCTATTTTTTCTTCAACAACTAAGCAACACTGATTTTAAAGCTTAAAAAAACTCACAACTTGAAAATCCTGGGGTTTGAGCTTTCATTCTGTTGACTAGTATGGTTTCCATACTGTGGTTTTTATTTGTTCGTTTGTTTGTTTGCAAGACAAAAATACTCTATGGACCTAGTTACAATCCCCTTTTCTGCCTCATTTTCTCTCATGCCACTAATTTTTTTTTCATAATTTTTTTTCCAAACTGATAAATCCAGAAGATGTTATGAACTTGTGTTCCATGCTGTGCCATAACTGATTTGAAGTGCTGGTGTTCTTCACCAGGTGGGAGCTAGTGGACAAGTGAAAATGTCACTTGCTGGAAATGCAGATTATTTTGCATGCTGTTCTTTTTTTTAATATGTCTTGGGCATAGACTGCTTATTCAAAATATAAAATATATATTAAGCGTACACTGCTTAATTCAAAAAGGCTTCATTAGCTAACAATACATTTAACAGTTGCAAAATGTAGTAAAAAAGGGGTACAGTCCACACAAATATTTTCTTCTGGTTTTCTGTGAATTGGTGCTCTTGACACGATTGTGGGTACTGCCTATTTCATATGTATCAGAAAATTGCTATATCCCAAACTTGTGTCTTCTCTCTCAGAAGTGTGTGTTGAACTTTCATACGGTTATTGATATGTGCTCTGTTATTGAGAAGAATCTCTTTCTTCCATTTGGATTTTGAATATCATCTTTAACTTTCCACTTTTAAACCAGGTCATGAATTGCACCACTCGAACATCCTATGCTCAGTTTCTATCTCAAATATTTCAAAGTGCTTCGTAGTTACAGCAAAAATGTTTGTTAGCCTGTTATGCTGTTCTGTAGCAATTTGCTGTACTGCTCTTTCTTGTAAGTTATTCTTAATTATTAACGTGTTCATAAAAAAGTGGTAATCTGGGTGCTTCAGCATCTCCTGGTCCTGTACAGCAGAATTTGTTCTTATTCATGTAGTACTGTATAATTGAATGTTTGCTGCTTTGGTTGGGGTTGAAATTGAAATTGCTTGAGCTGTGTGTTCTTTTTGATGACTTAAATTAGTGAAATTACCCTACTGGAGCTCTGTGGCCAGTTGTTTCTGAGATCCCCAGGTACTGAATGCAGAATCAAACTGCAGAATTGGGAGTAAAGGTTTTTGACTGGGCTTTCTTCAGTCACTGATTGTTAAAGCCATTCAGGGGTTCAGACTGTATTTCTTTCACGAAAAAAATGTATTTAAGTGTCTTGTAATCTCATTTCAATAGTGCTTTGGGAGTGGAAATGACATGTAGTAGTTTGCTTAAATACACAGTCTTTTACTTTAAAAAATTGTAGCTCATCAGATTTCTGGGGTTGGTGTTGTATGATCCAGTAAGGTATGATCTTTATAGTAATCTCAGTTCATTGAGACATTTTAGGATTCTTACTCTGAAAATTCAATATAAAATTTTCACTTTATATTTGATTTTTTTTCATTCTTCTGCGTGATGGTATCTCTGCCTTTGGTGTCTGTAATAAGTACATCTGTGAGGCAATTTCAAGCAATATGGCATGTGCTTGTTACTAACCTCTTCTGCAGATACCATCCTGAAGATTTTCTTACAGTGGGATTTTTTTGCTGCTGCTAGGTTTTTTTTCTTTTCTGAGTGTTTTTTCCTTGGCAGCTTCTGTTTTATTTTCTTCCTAAATTCCCAACTCTTGCTTTACGCACAGTGCTTCCTTTGCCACAGTGGCAGATAATGAAGAGAGGAAGGGACAAGAAGTATCTGTAATAGCAGTCCTTGTGGCTTGCACAGAGATAGGGAAACTGAATAGTTGCTGTTTGTTATTCTTTACATCCAAGATTTATTTGTGATGGCATGATAGGTCCACTTCAACATAGTATAATGTACTACTGCCTCCAGGATGCAGATGTGGTAATTGGGAAGGTAGGTGCTGCTGCTGTGTTACAATTCTGATTGAAGGAAGTTTGTTTTTTATCACTTCCATTGTCCCTTCCAAAGTTCCTTTGGCTTTATTTCCATTAGGAGCAGTACAAAAGCAGCAGGGTTTTTTTTAGCATTCATATAGAGGTGGTTATCCTCCGTTGTCTGATCCAGCTACTAGGGGAAGATAAGGCTTATTTTTTTCCAGTAGATTTGGAGTTACTTGTTAACAACAGAGGAATGTGAAAGGGAAGGAATTCTGAGATCTTTTCTGAATGTAGGGCATGTGATGTTTCAGATGCATCTGTCCTGTGGTTTTTATTTTCTCATTTTCTGAATTAACCTAGTCCCTAATTTTGGATCTCTCTATTCCCCTGCTCTTTCTCCAAATTACTAGTCTACACTATTTTTGGCTTCCTGTCTTAGTGGGTTTTTTCCTTGTCATAGTTTAAGTCTGCTCATCATTTTGCATGCTATCAAGGGAACTTTCTTGTCCTTTTTATTTTATATTCTGGCACTCGTGGGAAAATAAATGAAAAGACAGGAAATAGGAACTCTATTCTTAGTTTTTGTTCCTTTCAACAGAGAAGTTAGAAATGGTTTTGGGACCAGTCTTATTCGTGTATCTTTCCACAACAGGGGTGGAATTATGAAGGAACTTAATAGTACATCTTGAACAAGTAGATGCTCCTTTGCTGAAAATTCAGGTTGAGAGGGGTTTTTGCAAGTCTGCAGGAGTGGGGTTTGGGCATTTTCATGGGATGGTAAAATGCACCTACCTGATTGATATTGCTTCCAAGTTTACAGTTGTAACCTCCAGTTATGGATGCTGCATTCTTAAATTCAGTATGGCCAAGGAACATACTTCTTTGTCCACTTTTGTTTTTCATTCTTGTTCAGGGAAACATTCCCCATTTCCTGCTGGTTTGAATTTATGTTTTTTTTTTAAATTTAATATTCAGCACAAAGTACACGTAAAGAAGGAAAGTTTCAGGTTAAGCATCTGAAGTTTGCTAGAGCTGGGCAGACTGCAGTGTTTTATGGGATGGTTCTGAGCCATCCTCCCTGTGGATACTCTAGTCTATCAGCTATCAGTGTTTAATCAAATTTTATTTGGTGAGTAGAATAAAAACATGGAAAAAAAATCCAAGCTGCCCTCAGTTTTAGAGCTTTAAGATGTGACAGATGTGATCTGCTTTAGATGGTTGGCGCTTAAGTGAGTTTTCTGTTCCACTCCCAAAGACGCACATCTCAACCATATGTAAGTTAAGAGTTGGTGTAAAACTTCTGTAGTCACCTTTGGATCAGAACATCTTAAAACTAGATTTTGACATGACCTCAACAAACTTATTTAAACAATAATCCTTTTTTTTTCAGTGCAAAAGAACTTAGTATAATTACATTAAACTGCTTTAGACATGTAATCAGAGATAATTTCCAGAACTTAAGAAGAACTTTACTCTCTTTCTGCATTTTTTAGGCCACTTTCTGAGGTCTGTAGCTTAACATAGAAATCATTGAGGTACTGAATGCTGTAAGAGCTCTTAGGAAGTCCAGAGTGCAGATAGTATAGATTTCTACTGCATATTTGGTGGGTGCCTTATGGGGAAACCTCTCACCCCTTAGTAATTAATCATTAAGGTAAAGCATAGACAGCAGTTATGACAATATGTTAAAATATTGCTAAATTTCTCCAAAACAAGTAAATTGGTTCATTTTTTGAGTTTGGTTTATACATTGTCATACAGTATATGTTGTTGGTTTGGGGAGGGAGTGTTGTTTGTTGGGAGTTTAGTGGGTTTTTTGGTGTTTTAGGTTTGTTTTTTAGTTTGTATTACCTTTAATATGAATGATAATTAAAAAGAGACTAATAAAACATCTGGAGATAATGATGTTGCATGGTTTAAGCAGCATGCTTCCAGAAAAAGGAAATTAGATCCTTACTGTGATACTAGAATTCTCTAATCGATAGAAGTGCTGGATACATGAAAACCAATTAACATATTTTATGTTACTATCAAAACACCTCTTGATGGTAAAGTCTCTTGAAAGAGGCTCCTACCCACTGGGTGAAAGGTAAAATATCAGCATGGATCACAGGCTGTTTGGATGCTGAAATTACTTGGTTTTCCTTATCTTATAACTTTACAAAAAGATAGAAAAGGAAATAATTCTTAACAGAGTACTATGTTGCTCATCTTTAGGACTCATTGCCACAGGAAATTGCCATTGCTTCTAGATTTAGAGAGTGTGCTATATGCACCCTTCAGTATGTTGTAGACAGAGAGGTTTGATATTGTGGTGTAGGATGTCAGTGCAAAACAGAGACTTTACATCCAAACCTGCTAAATCATATTTGTGTCACAGCCACTTAAATTTCAGTCTTGCAAAATGAAAAATGTGAAAGAGCTGTACTAGTAAAAGTTTTTCCATCAAAATTGTCTTGTTTATCACTTAAAAGCTGTTTTAATTTCCAGCTACTCTGGGCAAAATGGGTAAAAATCTAATTTTCTTTTTGTGCAGTCTAACTGAGGATTTTGGGGTGGGGGAGGAGGAGAGTAGCAAGGAGGAAGAATTTACAGCCAGAGGGAAAATTCCTTCTAACATGTGACTCAAGTAGAAGAACAAAGGAATCATAGTTGCAAATAATCTAGTATTTAGCCCAATGAAATTCTTGTTTTCCTCTTGCTTCAGAAAGCTAGTATTCGTGTAGACTTGTTCAATATAGAGGTAGTCTGAAAGGCAGTTGTGAGGTTTTGCACAGTGCCGCATGCTGAGACAACTGCATCAATGTTTCGCTCTAGCAATAAATGTTTTCTGCCTTCAAGCTGAAGCTTATTTAGCTTGGCTTATCTGGTGCTGCTGTAGCAACCATCAGTCTCCAGGCAACTGAGGCACATTGACCTCTTCGTTGAACTGAGTGTAGCACTACTTCAATTTAGCTGCCTGAGACAATAATAATGGTGTTGAATGTAAAAAGTGTGAAATTTTCCAGTTTGTATGCAATAGAAATAATAAAACTATTTAGATGAAACAATGTTTAGGTCTTACTTGAAAAAGATTTCAAGTATGCATGGTGTGTGTTCGTTGCAAGCTGCAGAGTTGGTTGCTGCTGAGGCAGTGGCCTTATAGGCCTTGTATAAATGTTGAGAATCTTGCAAGCATTTTTGCACACCTTCTGCTACTGAAGGTGTTTGTTTCATCACTTAAATAGCAAAGACTGTTGATATTTTGATAGAATGTCCATCCTTGTGAATAAGTAACTGATTCTTTATTATTACTCTTTTTGAAATTATGGATGATCTCAAAAGCAGTTACTTTTCTATTAGATCTATTAGACATCTATTATTTGCCATATTGCAAGTGTCTGACTTTCTTCGGAATACTGGTATGAAGAAAATAGATTCCTCTATGGGTATACTGAGTTTGTTTCCTAAGAAAGTAATTTTTTCTGCTAGTCAATGTGAGGATGAAATTGAGATTCCTCATATATAGATTAAAGTTCTTAAGTAAAACAGATTCTTGCGCAAGATACTGCTTCCATGTTCATGTAGAGCACATACAGTTTAAGTGCTGTGAAGACAGAGGTAGATGGAAATGATAGAGCAATCAACTTAAGGTGAAAGGGCTTTGTGTTGAAAGTATGGCTCTGTTTTCAGTTAGGTCTGTGTAGGAATCCCAGGGTCTTATCTCTACAAAGCCTCTTTTAAAAAACAAACCAAAACTTGCAACAAAACAAAACCCCCAAACAAAAAAAAAACCACCAACCAAACAAAAAAGACCTCTTAACGAGGTAGCATTCTAGTAAGTTTTTGTAAATCTCTTTTTTATGTCTGGTATATAAATAAATAGATCTTAATGGGTTAAAAATGTATATAATATTTAGTTAGTTAACATGAAAGAGAGGAGCAAAGTGATAGTACAATTGAGGTTGTAGTATTTTCATGTTATTGGAAGATAGGCCTTCTATCCATGTGGTTTTTAATGACTTTATGTGCCCTTGTTGTACACTGGGCAGAGGTATAAATTAGTTTCTGTAGGTGTGCCATTAATTTTTCATTTTGCCTTTCAAATCCCACTGTGTTTCCCAGTTGTATTCATTCATGCCTTTCTTGGAAAATACTTGACTGCTGGCGTTTGAAGGCTAGATGGTTTAATTTAATTGAAGGATTTATTTGTATGTTTAATCAAAACAACAGTATTGTTCTCAAAGACAGTATTTGATTATTAGCTTGTTCGTAAGCTAGAGTCTTCATTATAGCTAGAAGTTCAAAGGATTTATTTTTGCTGCAGACAGTAAAAGTACTAGTAATGTGAATAGTGTGTCCATGGAAGGATGTCACAAATATAGTTTTCCTGACAGATTTAAATTATGACAATTTGTACACTTGTAAATAATGTTCTTTTTCTTCTTGAATGAAAAGTTGTTTCTTCTAAGACATCATAAACCCTTTTTCTGATTTTAATGTTTCCAACCTCACTAATTATACTTTCCAGGTAATGCTTTTATTTCAACCAAGTGGCAAAAACATTTTTCGTGCAATTGGACTTTGGTTATCTGTTTTAAAAAATCCCCAAGCTTTAAGGGCTTCAGAGTGCTTGGATGGTAATGGTGGCAGTATGGGAGGGCTATCTTTTCAATCTCAGTGTTGCTTTCATAGAATGAATGTGTAAAAAACTACCGTAGATATTTAGGTTTGATTTGCATTGGTGATTCTGATAACAGGTGAGGTGAGGTTTGCTGTAAAAATTCACTCTGATGCCAGTCATCAGTAGTGCTGTAGTAGTGCTTTAGTCAAGTGGTCAATATTATTTGCTTTAAATTTAGTTATGTTCAACTTAAGAGAGCCAAAACATAGATTTAAAAGATGTAAATCAAAGTATCCGTTTAATTAAAATATATTAATAGTAATTATCATACTACAGATTAATATTGTTTTGTGTTGTGCCAGTTGTTTTGAAATGTCAGATGAAAATTTTCAGAAGAAATGTGAGGATTGTATTTTATTAAGGATTTTCTGTGTTATCTTCCATCTGTGTTTCTTGGCATATAGGAAAATAAAGAGGAATTTAGATTTTTGTTTTGCCATTGGAAACAAGGTCTTGATAAGCATTCTAAGATATCTAAGCAAATTCTATGTTTGTGGTGAAAATTTTCAAGGGTTGTGTTGCAGGAAGTGATGCACGAGGTGGTGTCATGTGGCAGGACTCCTCTGCATTGCTGTGACTTGTGCTGTGAGCACTGTTCTGTGGGTGTGCTTTGCTATCCCAAGGAGCAGCTGACAGTTCACAGGAGGCGAGTGATGATGGGTATTGGTGAGTCCCTCACCTCTCCTAAATGCAGTTAAAGGTTATACTGTAAGTGCTGACAGAATAAAAGGAAGCAATGGCATATTCTTCCAGTTGCCTTCAATACCCAAGCAACGGCCTTAAAAATTCTAGGGATAAAAATAACATTTCTTCACTTGCCCAAGTTAAGGTAGGAAACATGAGGCAAGGTTGCCTCTGCTGCTGTCACTTGATAGGCAGCTCTTTTCACCTCTCAAGAGAAGAAAATTGTTTTTATATATGCACATTATAATTTTATTATAATTATTTGTGTAGAATTAATATGTATTCATATTTAATCTCACATTTCAGTGCAGGTTTTAATTAATTAATTGTTCAGATAAATGTTGCTTGCCATAGATCAAAATGCATCAGCTTAAGATGTCTTCTAGATGAAGTAAACTGATGCTAACACTTGGTCCTGTGCTTTAATTTCCTTCCGTATTTCATGAAGCTAGAAATGCATGGAAAGTGTTTGTAACATTTCTCAGAAGTGTAGCAGAACAGCTTGCAGAAAATTTAGCTTTAAATTTCATCTGCATCGAATTTTTTTGTATGATTTCAGTAGCAGTTGGCCGTAAGTTGTTGTTAGCGGTATCTCTAATGCTCTTTATTTCTTGACTTCTTATTAGTAGGAGCAAGGGGGGGTTCTGCGCTTCATATCACAGCATTGTGCTGTGATGAATAACCTGGTATGATTGGTAAATGGTGTGACCCCAACCACAGGAACAATTATATGTTTTTATTTAAAACAAGAAATAAAATTAACCTTTGAAATGATTTTTGACAAATAAATATTGGCGGAAATAGGTAATTAGGTAATGTGTGACTAATTGTAAAGCACTATGATGATATCACACAAAGCTACAATATAGCAATCACAGTTTTTAAAGCAGAGGGGGAAAGGGGTGTTGATTGGATATAAACTGATTAAGAAGCTGTCTTGGAATTGGTTGCTCTGGCTATCCTTGTTGCCCTATCACGAAAGGAAGAGAGTTCAGTAATGGTTTAACTACAATTAAATCCCTCCCCTTTCTTTGTGGAAACTCAACTGTAGGCATTTCAGCATTAGCCTAAACAATGGTTTTGAATATGTTAAGCCTCTAACAATTAGGGAGCAGTTTGGGGCATTGAATAATGTGGAATGATGCAATTGAATCTGACAGCTTCAACAGTCAGCCTACTCATGGGACCCAAAAGTTGTTCACACTTGGTTTCATCTCTCATCACACGCTGAGTATTAAAACCTTACTGGTGTGGAGCTGAGGCAGAAATGAGGCCTGTTATCAGAAAATATTTCATAGCATAAAACTTAAAAGGGATGGGAGAAAAGGCATGTTCAAAGAGTCTCAAAGTTTTGCAACTCAATCTCATTGCATACAGCTAAGCATTGCCTCATTTTTCTCCCATTTGTTTTCTTCTGCTGAAAGAACATGTAACTTTTGATTGAAGAGACTGCTTTCCCTGGAAATTTCAGATAGGAGTAAATGTTCAGATATGAATGCTCTGGAAACTTTATAGTCAAACTGTTAAATACTATCCTGGAATCATGCAAACATAGAAAACTATTCTAAATATTTTGGAAGACATCTATATATATGAGTTAAATGTAGTTAACTTGCAAGTCTTATTCTTTAATTAGAAGAATATGCTTGTACTTTCTCTCTTGCTGTAGAGGAAGTGTTTTTAAACATCAGTCAAATATCAATCATTTCTTACTGCACATGGGCATTCTCTGAATTACAATGCATCATCTTTCTGTGCTGCTCTGCTGCTTATGGCTTTACTGATTTATTGAACATGCCATAGAGGAAAGCAGTGTGTTGTATACCTCTAGATGGGCTTAAATCCTTCTGCTAAAATATTTTCAGGAAAATTTGCTGCCTTTTCAAAATAAATACTTAGTAGTCTTGGGTTTTTATTAGTTCATACATTTTGATCATGTATTGTGTTGAGTGTTTAAAGAGAAACAGTTGAAATAAAGAATAATACAGCATTAAAAGTTCTGCATTTTAGAACATGTGTCAGTCCTGTGACCTTAATATGTATTGACAGGATGATTTTGCATTTTTAATAAATGCTTGCTACAGCTTGTTTCGACTGTGAGTGAAACATGAAGCTCCTATTTCACCTTTAAATAATGTAGAACTCCTCCACCTTCTCTACTTCCTTGTCAGATGAAGTCATCACATATATAAGAAAGCTTCACAAATCATTATTCTTGTCGTTTTACATTGCTGTTTTAAAAAAATATTTTCAAAGGCTTTTTATTTGCTTTCAACTTACTTGAACAATTTTATTGTGTCTTTTTGCTTTAAGAGTTGCATAGAATGCAGGATGGTATTGGAACTTGTATAGTTCCAACTTTTAAGACACTTTTACTATTATTTTAAAATGCAAGCAGGGGTAACATTTAGGGTGAAACCACTACTTGTGAAAAAACCTAAGTTCTTAGATATTGTTCAAATCCTGCTAAGTCTTTTGATCTGTTACATCAACCCACTTAGCAAATGTTTAATTCCTTTGATGTCTTCTGTTTCGTGGTGTGATAGTTAATAAACTTCAGCAACTCCCTTCAAGATACTTAGGTACTTTCAGAAAGTTCTTAAAGCTATTTGTGCATGCCTCAGTCAAATAAACATGTATCCTCCTCGCTGATTATAGCTACCCTGCCATCATTAATTAATATATAGCTGCTATTGCACAGTTTTAAGCAGCCTTGCAATGAATTACATGGACTGAGAGCTAAGTATAGAAGCTTCTATGTAAAATCTGAGCAGTACATACACTTACTGGAATTAAATGAAATCTTCTAAGGAAAAATGCTAAAACTACACAGAACTAAGACCTGATGTTTGGAGTTTAAAACCTGCTCCCACCCTACCCCCGGAGCTCTGAGTAGAACTCATACCATCATATAAACTTCTGTTTTCCTAGTCTGGCCATTTAGATATGGTTGAATGATAATACTGGTTCAATCTCTTAATACTCTATTCTGTAAGGTTTTATCAGCGAAAGGATTTGACTGAAGTTTGTTTGGTTTTGAGGGGAAAATAGCTGAAGGTTGTTAGGAACAATAGTTAAGTTGGAACTGCCCTATAGATATTTTTTAGGGAAAGTAGCAGGACCTGTGCAGTATTGCTACCTTCATCAGTGTCACAGTACTGATTATGTATTGTATTTCTGGAAGCCGTTGTACCTGGGTAGGTGGAAATGTCTGTATTATTTTTAAGACTTAGAAATAATTCAGATTAATTCTACTAAAGATACAATTCTTTAAAAAAACCCCAACAAACAACCAGAAGAACTAACAGTCAGATTTAAAGCAATGCTGTGGTTCCATGTCTGGCAATCTTGCATGTACCTGTAAACTGAAAAGTGAATGAACCCCTGATCATTGTAAGCAATTACTTGTGGCTTTTTCTATCTTTGTGACAGTAGAAGAATGTAAATATCAGGCACAATTTCTCACCAGTATATAGTAAATAAAGCATCATTGAAAACAGTTGTGTGAATTCATAAAAGTCCATTCATCAAGTTTAATATGTTGGCAGAAAGCCAAAAGTTAATGGTAGTGTGTGATTCTTTCCAGAGACATAGTTTATACTCTAATATTTTGCTGTAATAACCAGTATGTTTTCCCTGTCTCTTATGTGCAGTTATGCATGTCAAAATGTCCCACAAATTGAGTTCCTCACTGTTCACCTTCTTTGTTTGTTTTTCAAAAAAAGTTTCATTTGTTACGGTTGCTTACATTTTCTTAGAAGATTAATTTTAAAACCAGTGATCACACAGGTTTGTGTATCTTTGATTCCCCCCCCCCTTCCCCCCCCCCCCAATATTTTCTTTGTTCTGAAATAATTTTTTTATCAGGTAGGAAAATGGCTTTAAAATAAGCAGCCGTGCTTTTATTTCTGTGGTTGCCTATCTCTGCAACTTAGCATTTGACACAAATCTTTTTTTCTTCGAAAGGGAAAAAGCATAAGCAGCCAAGGAAGAAGGTATTTTTATTGCGTTGGATTATGCAAGATTTTGGCCAGCCTCCTTAGCTTCATCTGTTTAAGGGTTCATTTTCGCTTGTTTGGCACAAGTCCCAGCAGAGACCTTCAGAATTGTGGTTAGCAACATGAATGAACACAAACTTTGGGAGCTCTTCAATAAGTAGAGCTGGCCAACTGCCAAAAATACAGTTCCTTATATGGGGTCAAGGCAAAGCTGTGGTTCCCGGAGCCCCCTATTGTATAGAAAACATACTTGTAATGGCTGTTTGCGTTCTTTAAAATAAAAACAAAACAAAACAAAAAAACACCAGGCTTCCAAGTCTATCAAAATAGGAAGTAACAAAATACTGTGCACGTTTTACTAATGACAGAGTCGAGCAAAGGAAATATGGCTCTGTGTAGTTAAACTATAGAGCTGAAAGTTGGACCTTTTGACCTCCACAGCCGGCTTGTGATGTAAGGAACCCAAGCATTTGTGAGACATCTGTTGTCTACCTGCCCTTATTTTGTAAATGGTTTAATAAGATTAAATAATTAGTAGGATAACCACATGGTCGCCATGCTACTAAGTCCTAGCATTGAGTGCATACTTCAGGATCGCAAGGAAGTCTGCCTGTCCTGCAAACTGTGGTTGTTTTAAAATGCACTTTAGGTATTTTTAATATTTGCTACAGGACTTTTTTATTAGAAGAGTTTAATTATAAGATCTTGCCAACCACAAATACAACACACTTTAAAACCTGATCTATTTTTCGAAGTACTGCAATTCTGTTTCTATACTTACAAATGGAAAACCTTTCTACTTTTAAATACATTGTTTTAAAAAGCATTCTACTTACAAAAATAATAAATGTGCATTAAGAAGGTTCCTTTAAAATACATTTAGCATTTCTCCCCGTTATAAAAAAGATTCAAGTTTTAATTGGTTTCTTGCAGGCGAACACGCTACCTGGATCTTCTCTCAGTCTGCCTGCATCCCACATGTATGGCAATAGGCTGAATCCAAATTCAGCCATGGCAGCACTTATAGCTCAGTCTGAAAACAGCCAAGCAGGTAAGCTTCCTCTGCCGGTGCAAATGTGCAGCTTCACAGAAGTCCTTGTTTTTAAAAAGGTTGTTAAATAGTATTTTTGATTTTTGCTCAACTTTTGGTTATTACATGTCTGTACAAAATTGTTCTGTGTTGGAAGTAAATTCTAGTTGTTCTGTGGAACAGCGCGGGTTTTCTTCCTTCTTTTTTCCCTCGGTGTGTGAAATGTAAATGTTTAAGCAGAGCCATCAGCAGGCAGGAATGCACCAGTGTCTCTTGTGACTCCTGTGATTGATGCGCTCAGTTCCCAGCTCTTTGCAGCCGGAGTGACACAGCTCTGGGTTTTGTCCTGAATAGTTGAAACCTTTATTTGCATAATTCATGAAATTGCATTACATACAAGTTCGTGTGAAAGAGATCCCGTTAGAGAACTTGTGCAGCATTTAATAATCTTGTGAATATTTACCGATTGGCATTTGGTACCGCGGGCTCTCCGCTGCGGTTTTAATGAGCCGCTGGCTTTGCTTTGTTTCATTCCCTCCGTAAGGATTTGTTGACATGTCGTAGTAGTCATGCCTGTTTGGGGGAAGGGAATGAGTTTAGCAGTTTACCAAGAATGGATCAGTCATGTCTTTGCCCTCCAAGGGGTCGGAGGTCGCTTGACTCAGAATAGGGGGAGGGCAACCTTGAAGGGGGCAGATAGGGTTATTTTATTGAGAGGCCATAGGGAAAATAACCCTTTTGAGTCCTTCCAAGCAAAACGTTTTCGTATATTTAATGAGGCCTTTTTTGTTTGTTTTACTACCTTTTTAGCAAGGGTCTTTCCTATGCTTTGCTTATAAATAGGAATTAGTGAATTATACGCTTTCATAAAGTTTTCAGTAAATTTGCAGAATAACGTGTGCTTATTAGATGGCAGCAGTAAGTTTAATACTTTATATATTTTATGAGTTGTTTTGGGATGCAAAGTGTTAAAAAAATACAGAGCATCAGGATTTGCTGTGATAAGCATACAGATTAGCTGTCCACAGCTGTGATTCATTACTTTCACCGTACAAATTAAAAGTGGCTGAGGGGAGGGTACTGCAAATGCAAACCACGCTTCTGTGCTGTAAAACTGAAAGGAATGAAAGAAGTGAACATAATCCATGGCCTGGTACAGCCTCAGAAATGTGTAAGGACAACACCTTACATGCTACAGTTCAGCAATCTTAAACTAGTTACTTATTCACTCTTCAGCAGTAACTACAGATAGAAGTTGAGATTGAAGGTATTTTTAAAATATCTACATCAGATATTAAAGCTGTTATCTAAGAAAAGGCGATTTATCAGCTGTGAAATATTTACACTGCAGATCAAGATCTCGGAGATAACAGCCGAAGCCTTGTTGGCAGAGGAGGATCACCCAGAGGAAGTCTCTCACCACGGTAAGCGTTATTTACATTGGAAAGTGCAGGCAAAGGAAATGTTTTAAGATTTGCAAACTTCACTGTTTTTACCAGCAATACCATAGTATTGTAAAAGCCCATACATATAAAAATATAAACACACATGTATAAATATATGTATTTTTATATCAATATATCCTTCTAAAAAAATCCCTTATACATCCAGAGAGGTAAAATTGTGCTGCAATTTACTTTTGTATCAACTGAAATTAAGTTTACAAATTAACATTTTTAGGTAAATTGGTTTACTCTCTTACTTTAGAAACGGAATCTTGCTTTAGAGGGATTTATCTATTATTTAATCCATATATACTGCTTATCTCCTCAGATTTGTTACCACAGTCCTAGTTTTGTAGTATTTGCAAAAATTCCAAAATCCCATATACTTAACAATGATCACAAGAATAACATGGTGTGAAACATTAAATATCAGTAAAAATTCCGAGCAAATATTTTCTTCCTTTTCCCTCACAACTTCAAAATTTGCAGCAATTCTCTGTAGAAAAAAACATATTTTTTTTGTTCTGCTACAATTCACATTTGCTAGAAAACTTAGAGATAAGAATTCTGCTGAAACTGTATCATGTTATTTTGTTTTAAAATATTTGCTGTTAAAATGTCGGTGTTGTGTTTTAAATATTTCAGTAATATTTTCTGTATATTTTAAGCAAATTTTTTTTTAGAGGGCTTTATTTTCCATACTGGATCCAAAATGAGTTAGATTTTGTGGTGTTATTACTGTGGTTTTTACTTAGTGACTAACCATGAAAAAGATTTATCTGAAAAAAAAAGATTTATCCTGAAAAAGATTTTAGGATAGTTAAAATGCTAGTTACACAGAAATAGCATTATAATAATGAATTTTATTGCTATAGCATGTGTTTATTATGGTAATTTATAACAAATATCTCCAAATTAGATAATTTAATGTACATGCCTGGCGTTGTTGATCTTGTATTATATTCCTTAATTAATCAAAAGACATCTTACTGGGATGAGATTATCCATTATAATACTTAGGTGTTATTACCTAGTCATGAACTTGTTTTTAAGTTTTCCAGTATGTGTTGCTTCTAAAATAATAAATAGAGAATTTTACAAATTAGTTTAGATGGTATTCTTAGCATAAATATGTGTACTTACATTAGCATATAAATTGATCTATACAGACAAGCAATTTCAGAGAATTTTGCAAAGGGAAATGCTCACAATTAGGAAATTCCAGAACTTTCGATTTTATATTAAGTAGTCCTCTTATGCATACATGGTGTGTTAATTCTGAGTTTTAATGCCTTCTTAGTTGATACGCAAAGACCTGGTCTTTGCATGATTTGCATCGGACATAGCTGTGTTCAGTCTGTCTTTTGGTCGAATACTTGGGATGGTAAACTACTTAAATATGATGCTTCTACAGAATATGTTCAGGGTATACACAGTCCAGTACTTGCAGCATGGTAAAATCCCAACTGGTTTTGATGGGGATGCTGAAGGGGAACAGGATGATACAAAGGCCACCTCAGTCCACAATTGAAAAGCTTCCTGCAGTGTATGGAAGCTGTAGCACTTTGCAAAGAGGAGAGAGATTTTGCTTGGCAGGATTGTTCAAAAACAAGCCAAAAAGGCGGGGGGGAGGTGGGAGTGGTGTGAGAGAAAGCGAGGGGGAGAAACTGGTGCTGTAGTAACAGAATTGAAAGATGGAAAAACTTAGTCTGAAATACCTAGCATGGAAAAAATTTAGAAAACCTACTCATTCAGTTAAGTTCAGTAGTCAGCGAATTTCAGCTCTGGTTTGTGTGACAAAAAAGACTGGACGTATGTCAAAGTTTCTAAAATGTGTAGGTACCTCTTCACCTTCCCTACTTCAGTAAATAAGTAACTCTGGTTACTTTAAATGTGGTTTATAGTGAATAAAAAGCTAACTTAAAAAAATCTGTTGTCTGGAAACTTTGCAACTCCGAATGTTACCTGCTTTATCTATTAAAATTATTTAGCTGCAAGTTCTGACTCTGTTCCCTTTGAAGCTTATGAGATACATAAATAACACAGTTCTCCGAAAGAATCATGTGATTTTCAGTGAGTTGCTTAAAATAAAAACACTTGCAGAACATTTGTTTGCTGTTGATGACACAGCTGATTGCAGCTCTTCGGAGAAGACATATGTGACTCATGAGCTTCTATGGTCATTTCCAATTCATATTGTTATATCTTTGTACCCCAGTATAACCACAGCGTTTGATGTTTAAGCTGTCGTATTTTAACTTTTAATATATATGAGAAATATAAATATACCTGGTATATGTGAGCTGTTTCCATTTTGCAAAGGAATTGCTGCTTTTCCCAAGGTAGCACTTAAACTTTTTTTTACTCCATATTTAACCTTAGATTTAAAAATGTGTTATGTAATACCTTCAGTGAAATCTGTGTGTATGCTTATATCTAAATGCAGTATTGCTTCTAATTAATGCTCTATAGTATGGGTAACTTTACCAAACTTAACCAAAAAAGAGTTGTGAAAGCAGGCAAGCTGTCAAACAGGGTTCTCATCTCGGTGGCAGGATTGGACCAGTCCAGACAGCACATTTATAATCCTCTTGGAAACTCTCATCAAATACTATTTTGAATAAGGATTCAGCCCTAGCACACAGGAACCGTATCCTGTCTGAAGGATGAGTTAGGGGTTCAGTTGGAAGAGGAGAGATTGAGTAATGTTGCAATACACAGAAATCTTGATTTTTTATTTATTTTTTTTTAAATCCTTCTCTTGTACAGGCTTCCAGTGAAGGATTGCAGAAGTTATATGTCATATACTGCTTTGTTTCTGCCTTTTCAAAATTGATAGGAAGCAGTCCAAAGCCCAACAAGAATTTTGTTGGCGATTTAAAATTCAAAAGGCACAATCTGTTAGGGCAGCATTATGTGCTGCTCAGGAACATGCAGACAGAGAGAGAAGTTTCTGGGGGAGTTGTTCAGGGGTTTTATGTATTTGTTTCCTGGTTTTGTTTTGTTTTGTTTTTCTGAAGTGGGTTGTTTGTGTGAAGTGTAAGTGTAGTACCTATGTGTAGAATGTTTCTGCATAAACTTTCCTTCTTACTGATTCAGCATATCGTGTAAACAGTGCATTTTAAGACTGTTTTTTGCTGTCTCTGTGCTGAACTGTTACATGCTGTTGAGTTGTCATCTCTTGTCAAAAAACACTACCTTGGTGACCCAGTCATCAGGGCTTTTTGTTTTAACAAGTGCTTTCCTTTCTTCCTGTATGCAAAAGAGGAACTATTTATAAATACTTAACAGAGCTCTTAAGTCACCTACTTAAAACCTTTTCTCGTAAAAAATCGCTTTGCTTTGGTGCCTACAAAATGCTCGACAGTCATTAGGTAGCTAATGTGCTGTGACCACTGCTTATTACGGTAATCATAATTAACACACTGATTTCCTGAGCTCTCTGTGTTGTCCTGTACTGGGACTGTGGTGGTCTTGTTGGTAAGTTTGCACTAGGGGTGGAACAGTACGGCTGTGATGCCATGATGGCACCAATTGCTTGCAGTAATAACTAATATCTGAGAATATGAGCTCACTGGAATTGATAAACCACCTCCCAACCCCTCTCCCCTCCCCCAAACAACAAAACCAAGAACCAGGATTTAGTGGGCTTTGGTGTTGGTCCTGTAGGAGGAATGGGACCATACATACACAATTCCAGAAACCTGAGTCAGAAATACACAGAACATCTGGCTTTGCTCAAAAGTTAAATTGTGCCCCATCCAACGCAAAAGAAGCCTTCTCCTAGGGCCTGAGAGAGGTAGCCAGCTTTCTCAGTGGCTGTGTGCTGAATATTCAGTTTTCTCCTGAATGAGAAAAGACATGTGGCAAGGGGATTATTCTTCCAACTGTATGTGATCATGAGTAAAAAAGAAGGTATATTAAGTGTTCACAGTACAGGCAGAGGATAACTTCTAACTTGCATTACATCCCTTGTGAACTAATATTTTCATGTAGTCCTTCAAAAATCCAGATTTACATGACTGTTTTACAACAAGTTAGTCAGTGGAATTATATATGGCTTGTCTATGTGATGGTTTTAATAAATTTGTTTTATTTTTCCCAGTTTTCTCAGGGAAGAGTTTGAAGTTTGGTGTGGGTTGGTTTTTTTGCTCTCAAAGTCAGTGCCCTATGTATCCATATTACAATGGTTTCTTGCTGTAGAAGTGTGTCTTGTATAATTTAATTCAGTGCTGTTTGTCAGTTACTGTCTTGTTATTCTGTATGCAAGAAGAGGTTATGTGCTTTCTCAGTATAAATTCTTACACTGTAATAATATGTCTTTCTTTTATTAAAGTCCTGGCAGTGAGAACCAGGAGTTCTTCGTGATTTTGATGAATTAACTTAGTCTTGGAAGCATAAGAGATATGTAGGTGCTAAGAGCTGATATAAGATAAGAAATTTCAACAGCCTTTTTCTAATATATTTCCTTTCATCTTTTTCTTCACACAATAAATTGCAATATTTTCAACAGATCCCCTGTGAGCAGCTTGCAGATTCGCTATGATCAATCAGGGAATGGTTGTGGGGAAAATTTGCCCCCAGTAGCAGCCAGCATAGAACAGCTTCTCGAGAGGCAGTGGAGTGAAGGACAACAGTTTTTATTAGAGCAAGGCACCCCCAGTGACAGTAAGTACTCACAATCTGTTTATTATGACTTTTGCCAACTGTTACTCAGAACTGCTATTCTGTGCTTGTCCAGGAATTTTAATAAAAATATTTTCTGCTGTGAATTGAAATACAACTGTGGTGTACAGTTCTAGCATAGTTCTTAGTGCAGCACATGGCATCAGTAGATTGCAGAAGATTTCTCTGTAATTATCTACGTTTTTGTAGATGGGGAAATTGTGTCTGCAAGGGGAAGTAACTTGCAGGTCCAGTTGCAGTGTTTGGAAAAGAATTCTAACTCTTAGATCTGCTACTGTAAATATTGTAGTACAGTTCCCCATTTTTCTTTATATTGTGTGATATAAATTGGCATAATAATTTTTATTGTTCTAGCTTTTATTTTTAAATCTGACTTTTCTACTTCAGTTGCTGTTTGAAAAGAAAATATTTACAAATGTTAGGCAGGTGTCCTACTGGGCTTTCATGTCTTTATTATGTTCTGCCTTTATTGTGAGTTCCTAAAGCAAGGAAATTATTATTTTCTCAAGTTATGTTTAATAGATTGGAATAGTCCAAGAATTAATATGTTAAAAGCAGTTGATCATGTGGCTCTCCATATTCAGCAATGTATCAGTATCAAAGACAATCACTGAAAAAAAAAGAAATTTTATTTTATTCCAGGTTATGCTTTGTGTTATATATTATTGAACGCATTGTTCTTCTCATTGGTAGTGTAAAGAGGTATCTAGTTAGTATTTTTATGAATGGTATCCTGACAAAAATGCTAATTGTGAGGAAATTCATGCAGGGATAATCCTTTAAACATGATAGCTGGAGGACAGGTTTAGCTAAGTCTTATTGCATCTCATTTGAGCTCACTGAGGGTTCCTTTGTATGTTCTTGAAGAGGAGGGATAAAAGCTAAATCCTTGGGAAATGACCAGATGTGCCTATACCAGTAGACTTATGTCTGTAGTAGCTCCAGAGGTCATGTTAAACAAATACAATTTAGAATTTAAAAAAAAAAAAAAAAAAGAAAGAAAAAAAAGGAAGCTATCCCTATGGCTTTACAGTCACACTCTGGTACTGCTTGGGAAATCCAAGTTCTGAAACCAAATCGGAGTTTGAGAAAACTGTGCTTGGTAAGAATCAGGTCGGTGGAGAAGGTGATGCCCTCGTTATGGAAAGGCGGGGGGTAAGTGCGGTGCTCACAGAGTGCTCCCTGCTGGGGGATTCCGAGATCGCCGCTCGCAGCTCCTGCCAAGGTGCGCTGGGACAACTTCGCGTCGGAGGACTTCTGGTTTTTTCATTGTTTCTATTCATTTATGATTCAGTGTGCAGGTCATTAAATCAAAAAAACTGCCTTTTCATAAACTTGGTTGTTTTCATATAAACGTTGTTGTGCTGTTAGTTGAGCATATTCTTGTGAAACTTCTCTGCTTTATAAGGTTTTCAGTTCCTAATACTGCAGCTGAACTGGATTTATCTCAACTAGGCAGTTATCCCGTGCTACTAAAATACTACTACTTCTATATTCTGATTTGGAGCTAAGTTATCACGTACTTCTGTTTGCTGGCCCTAATGATGCTGCTCCATCAATGTTTAAGCCAGGACGTAGAGGTATTCCAAAATTATTATCACAACACACTGTGAACTTTTTTTCTGCAATTTAAATTACTCAGAATTAATCTTAAATCTTTCCACTAAAATCCAGACATCTGTAATAATTTTATGTTTTCACATATATGGTAATCTTAATGTAATGCATAATTTAAAACTGAATGAAGATGCTATTCGTTCATTGAACGTGACTGTGGAATATAATGTGTGCATTTTTGCCTTAGTTTTAGGAATGCTTAAATCATTACACCAACTTCAAGTTGAAAATAGGCGGTTGGAAGAACAGATAAAGAATCTGACCGCAAAGAAGGAGCGACTGCAGCTTCTCAATGCACAGCTTTCAGTGCCCTTTCCAACAATAACTTCAAATCCCAGCCCTTCTCATCAAGTGCATGCCTTTCCAGTACAAGCACGTAAGTAGAGGGGATTATTAAAGTGTCAGAGTAATTTGAACATGTATTTATATGAAATAATCTATTTCATCCACACATGCCATTGATGGGAGATGAATATAAATGTAGGATGAATACAGACCAAGTATTTGCTGATGTGTTAGATGTTTAAACATCAATTGGTTTTTACATTACTGCTTGTTTCAGTGCAGTTTCTCTTTTACTTCAGTTTGGGTCACATCTGTTTGACTCTATTGATTCACCAATTAGTTAATATTTTCCTATTCAGCAATGATTTTAAAGTTGACTTTACTTTTTCTATATTTAGCTTTGTCATAATTTTGAAATAATTATTCTGAATCTTTTTACATGTTACAGAAATTTAACCACTGTGTGTTTTTTGAAATAATTACCTAGCACCTAGCACTGATTCCTTGAACAGCAGTAAAAGCCCTCATCTGGGAAACAGTTTTTTACCGGACAATTCTCTTCCTGTATTAAATCAGGTAATTTTTATTTCTTTCTTCTAAACCTAAACTTGTTACAAGTTAACTCATCCCAGTCCTTGCATTGTGGTGTTAGGTGAAATTTTATGCAGCTGAGGGGGCTTTGTTGTTTGTTTTGACACCAGGAGATAACCTCCAGCGGACAAAGCACCAGCAGTTCATCAGCGCTTTCCACTCCACCACCTGCTGGGCAGAGTCCGGCCCAGCAAGGCTCGGGAGTCCCCGGAGTTCAGCAGGTCAATGGTGTGACAGTGGGGGCACTGGCTAGTGGTATGCAGACTGTAACCTCCACCATTCCTGCAGTGCCGGCTGTGGGTGGAATAATTGGAGCACTGCCAGCCAGCCAGCTGGCAATCAATGGAATTGTAGGGGCTTTAAATGGGGTAATTCAGACCCCAGCAACAATATCACAGAACCCTTCTCTCACTCATGCAACCGTGCCACCCAATGCAACACATCCTCTGCCAACCACGCTAAATAACAGGTAAGAATTTGCTGATTTTATGTTTTTCCTCATAGTGCCTGCTGTTCTTCAGGTTAGCTGGGTTTTTTTGTCTTACTCCAAATACATTGTTTATTCCTTTGCCTATAATTGTCAAAGTAACTTCTACTCCTGGCCTGTGAAAGAAAGTGAGGAGGCATTTAATGGAAGCACAAATAGTCAAGTTAAAGAAAAGATGTTTTCTCTAGGGCTTTTGGGAATCCTAGTGAATTCCTGTTTTTTAATCAAGTCACATTCCCAAACAAATGTAATTATGTAAATGTGCTTCAGCTCCTTTTTTTAGTTCAGAAAACAGTATTCTTTGCCCTGCCAATTGTTCTTCCAGGATTAAAGGAGCACTGGAAAAGCCACCATTTGTTGCAGTAAGAAGGGGGGAGGGGGAGAAGGAGAAGGGTGTATGGTCATGTAATTCAAGATGTAATAGGCATAACTAACCAAAGTTGTAATACAGTTGCATGGTTTTCAGTTGCCTGCACTGACTCCAAACCCAACAGATTTAGTTTTTCAAGCAGTGTTCCTATGGATTTCTAAATGCATAAAAAGATTACTTTGTGAGTATTCTTAACAGCCCTTCACCAAAGCCAGGTACCTTTGGTAGCATGAACTGCTGCTGCTTGAGCTGCAAGGCAAATGGGTAACAAAAGGAGACAGCTGCTTTCCAGGAGGAGGAACGGACTTCTTGGTTTGGAAGTATTTTTGGATAGAGCAGAGCCTGGGCCGACTCTTTCTTGCTGCTCCTCTTCCCCACACCCCTTGTCCTGTCCTTCACTTAGGAAGGAGAGCTACAGTTCTATGTAGGAAGAAGTGCCTGTAAATAGGGAGCGGATTACTTGTCTTTAAGTAGAGTTTATTTTTGGAGATTATGGCGGATTATCCATCAAAAAAAGACATATGTGATTGGAATGAGGCAAGGGATCCCTAATTTCCTAGCTTCCTTTTCCAGTTTCTTTGCTTCCTGTTGGTTTGGCAGCTCCTGAATATTTGTGTACTGTATCATTGTGTGGTATTACTTCAGTAGGTTCATAAAATCTGATACTTTCAAGTGTATACTATTGTTTGCATGTGTCATTGCATTTTTCCTGAAGAAGCCTGTATTTTTCATAGTTTATAGTTCATTTTTCATAGTTTATATCCTCTGTGAACTTGAGGTTTCATAGGATAAACAAAAGACATTCTGTTCATGGAAGGTTTTTGTCTTTCTTGAGCATCAGAGGTTTGCAAAAAACACAAAAACTTTGCATTCTCTTCCCAAAAGTGTGAGAAAGAGTGAGAAATACTAGACAAGATCAATCATATTAACCAGTTGCATGCTGCTTTCCACTTTCAGGTACTGCCAGAATGTATCAGTTACGCTAAATACCAGTTTTCTAAAATGATTTTGTTTACAGAAAGATGATTTGCTTCTCTTTTTATTGCAGAAGTTCTTCTGTTTCTTTTTTAATATCCATTTTAAGTGCTGTAACTCTTCACTGTGTAGCCTAGTAGTAGAATGTTCTAATTCATGCAAAATACTGCAGTCAGTATCCTGTTCTGAAGCTCTCATTCTAACCTTTAGTAGAGTCTGGAATACTTCCAATGACTCCCTGTTTTCTGCTACAAAAAGCTTATGCTGTACAAGTCTGTCAGCACTTCCACTTCTCTGTTTCTATTATGGCATGATCTCTTTCTGCACTGCTGCACTTCTTCCTCAATAATACTAATTTAAAATTAATGTTTATATTAAATTTAAAAGTGCACTTTTCACACAGTTCTCTTTGAGCTCACCCGCATTATTTCCCAGGCCCTCTTCCTTTTGAGATGTTTCAAAATTACCCTCATTTTCTGTGACTTTTCAGTATTTCTGGTTGTATGTTTAGAAGGGAAAAGTTCAGAAATGTTAGTGCTAATATGATTCTGGTAATGACATGTGCATTCCTCATTCCAGTTTGTCCCATTACAAATGCTTTAGTGAAATATATGAAAAAACGTTTTATTATGGGAACTAAGTTGCAAAGAGGCTCTGGTATGATTTTGAAGGAAGGAAAAAAAGTAGACAAAAAAATACTGGTTGAAATTATTGGTTCTGGAACTCTATGGGACACCTGCCAGGCTTGAGTTTGGTGCTGCTTCAGTGGAAACTGGTTGACTTTCTTTAATGTTATATTTCCCAGGGGTACCCTGGGTGCCGTAGTGGGAAGGTTGAATGGTGCCAAGCACAGGCAGGCTCAAAGGTTTGGTGCTGTGGTGATGTGAACTCTTGGACCTGGTTAGATTGTGTGCTGGGATCAAGGCTGGAGGTGGTTTAAATCAGTATTGGCAACATGTTGGAAAGCTATGTGAGAATTCAGCCCTGCTTTCTAACTTCAGGGTATTGTTCTATAATTTTAAAAGACTTGCCAGATATTCCTGGAAGTTGCTTGTTACAGCAACTTCCCAAGCTTCAGAATCTGTTACAATAGTTTAATGTGAAAAATAGGCAGAGTGTTCACCAATACATGAAGACTTCTTTATGCATATTGTCCTTAATTATATGAACTCTTTAACTGCGGCACACAAGGAGGTGAGAGAACACTGATTTGCACACTGTTGTTGCAGAGTTTCAAGTTGTAGGTAAAAGAACCCATATTCATTTAGCAGAGAAAAATACTTGATCCTTTTCTGGGGAAAAAGATGGCTTAGTACAGATTGCCAGCAAGTGGGAGATTAAGTGATTTGAGGAAAGAGATAGGATTGTTTCTTTACATTCTTGCAACCAGAGAAGAGTTTAGGATGGAGAGTTTCAGACTTATCATGTACCTTTTAATGAGAAGCTGAAAAGGATTAAATTTGCATTCCAAGCTGGTCTGCTTTAGAGGAAGCTCAGTGGTGAAATCCAGTGAACTGTCTCTTCTGGGAAGCTTGGGAGCTGCAGCATTTTGTCCTCTGCAGTTCAGTTTTGTTTCTAGACACTGAGATCTCAGCTGCTGACTGAGGGTATTTTCTTTCAAGTGCCAATGCAGAGCAAGAGAGGCAGGCAGAGTGATTAAAGAGAAGGGAGAACAACAGCAGAAAAAAAGAAGTGCAAAGGTAAAACATGATCTGGGAAAAAGAAAGAATGGGATAAAAGAATGAACAAAAACAGTGGAGAAGATTCATTCTAGTATAGAAGAATACAGAAAAAGTGAGGTAAAAAGAGAAGAAGGAAATAATGGTAACACTAGTCAGAATACTGTGGGAAATAGTGAAAGGCTTTTCCCAAGTCCAGGTAGGTGCATTCTCAGCCTTTCCCTCACCGACCAAACAGGTCATCTTGTCACAGGAGATCAGGTCAGTCAAGCAGGATCTGCCTTTCACAAACCTGTGCTGGCTGGGCCTGATTTCACTGGTTGTCCTGCACATGCGATGGCTCTCAAGAGGATCTGCTCCATGACCTTCCCTGGCACAGAGGTCAGATGACAAGGCCTGATGCTGAGATCCTCCTTCCAGACCTTCTTCTAGACAGGCATCACATTTGCTATCTTGTAGTCAACTGGGATCTTAAGATCCCAGTCAGCCAGGGCTGCTGGAAGATGGTTGAAAGTGTCTCTGTGTGCACTTCCATCAGCTCCCTCAGTAGCCTTAGGTGGATTCTATCCAGCCCCATAAATTTCCCATTGACACAGGCTTCCGTTTCCCCATAGGAAATGGTAAGTGCAGCCCACCAGGTGCGTCCTGTAGTGCTGAGACCATGCAGCAAAGTATGAGATAAAGTTTATACATGGCTTGCCCTGTCCCAGTAGGAGAGAATGGTGATGCTTTGGGTATTTTCATATTGGCTGGTTAACACAAAGATTACAGCAGCTGGGCTACAGTTTGCTGCCTGCTGTAAAAATGCAAGATAAATACTATACCCTGAGGAGCTACATGATTGTAGCCTAATGGTGTGGATTTGTGACTGATTCAAGTGAGTAATTCCTTACTACCAATCCCAACAAGCAATCCTGTCATCCTGTGTACACCTTCTTACTAGAACTTCTGCATCACACAGTGACCTCATCTACATTAATAGAGAATCTGTCAATGTGTTTTGTATTGGTTAAAGTTTCCGCTCAGTTCCCACAGGTTGCAGTCCATTGTGCAAGACCAGTATGAGGGGAGGGGACAGAAGTGTACAGCTGAAAGGGAAATACTAAATTTTTCAACAGCAGGATAAACCTACCACAAAACGACACCTTAATATTTTAATGGGTGTTTAAAACTAGTAGAAGCTAACACTGCACTGAAAGAGTAAATCCAGCTGTCTTCCTGGTCTTCTGTTCCCAACACCCTTGTTCATACTGTTGGTCTTGTAGTAAACTGGTATAGCTGAAGAAACCCTTTATTTACAGCCTAGTTGTCAGCTGGATCTATGCCCTGCCCAGTTCCCTAAATATTTGCAGACAGTTTTAATGTAGGCATGAAAATAGAGACTGGGAGTGAAGTAGTTGGCAAAAGCAGAGGCAGCTTCATTCAATGGCAGCATCCCTTGGCCCCTTGCAAGGATGAAAGTGTTTGCTGAATTACAGACAAGGTGTGGGCAATATGAGTAGTTTAAATGACACAAAAGATGGGAATTAGAAGGAAACCAGGGTAAAGTAAATGCTTGGTAACTAGGTGCTAAAGTTTGGCAAGAGCTGCCTTGTAATATAAAATCTGGCCTTTATGTAAAGTATTTGAAAAGTACTTTATAACTGGTAATTATTATCTGAGTTTCAGATAACACGCATGGAGTAGACATGTTACAGTCAAGTTGTTGCTGTTTCTCAGCATAAATGAGACATGGAGGTGGTGTCAGAAATTGTAACTGGACAGTCAGACAATATTTGCAGTATGAAATCAAATGCTGAATAGGGTCTGTCCTTTTGTGTACATCTTTTCTTTAATGGAAAGCTGAAGAAAAAAGTTCCCATATTTCCATATAAACCACAGTATTACCCTGTCAAACCCTACAGTGCCTCGGGACTAGGATTGCTTTCTGACCAACAGAGACAACTATTACTCCATCAACAGCACCAGCAATTTCAGCAATTACTAAGTACCCAGCAACTCACATCAGTAAGTTTTTCAGTTAATTATGATTTATTCCTCTGTTGTATTCTAAGGCATGGATAAACTCCTCAGCTTAATATAAATAGTAGTAATGCATTTAACTTGATATTAAAGGCTTTGATAGTATTTTAGTCTTTCAGTTGCTTCAACCTTTTTGGATAATGGTCATATAAAATGTTAGGATATTATTGGGCTGTGTGTATGGCTAGAAGAATCATTCCCCAGTGCCTTCAGTTCCATTTTGTCCTGTGTGGACATGGAGGCTTGTCTCTCTCAGCATCAGCTATGGGCAGCAGAGCTTGGGAGCATGTATGGATTCTAACAGTATTGTGACCTGTCTTTGATTCCACTGGAACACTAGCAAATACTTTTGGATATCATCTTGTGAGCTGTCTTTCCTCTGCTTGTAGTATTCATATAGGCCATTAGGTAACTGGTTTAACTATTCGTATCGTTAATTGTGTAGTTTTAGTACACAGTCTTCTCAGGTATGTTTGTTTTGACAGAGGCCTGGTGAAGCCAGCAGGCTTAGCTGGACTTCTGCTGAGCTGCTGATTTCAGGAAGTCTGACAGGAACTTTCTTTCCCATAGTCTCATGGAATTTCATTAGTGTAACCTAAATTAGCTGGGATTAGTTTAAGGGTTGCACTGACTGACGATCTGGATAAACAGGAACCCAGGGAGGAGCTATTTTTCAGCAACTAATTATTGATCTTTTCTTTCTTCCTCCTCCCTCTCCCCATATTACTCAAGGAACAACATCAGGCCCTTTTGTATCAATTAGTACAGCAACAACATCACCATCACCAACACCATCAGTCTGAAGTACAGCAATTGCAGATTACTGGAGGAGCACAGATACCCATAAACAACTTACTTTCAGGCACACAGGCCTCACCACTTAATGCAGCTGCTACCAATCCATTCCTTACAATTCATGGAGATAACACAGCTCAGAAGGTGACAGTAAGTATACTTCTCACCTCACTTTCCATGCAGTACCTCCAGGAGGTAACTAAAAGATAAGAAGCAGGTTATGTGCCTGCACTCACAAATCAAAGATGGTGGATTTTTTGTCTTTCTTTATTTTTCTTGAGCCTTGGACTGCACTTAAATGAGGCTCAGAACTCTGTGAACTTGTAGTCACACCAGGAATGTCGGCTGCACACTGTTGCTTCCCTGGATCAGGACACCAATCCAGTGACCCTTGCATTCCTCTTGTAATTACAACTGCAGCCCTAGTCCTCCTCACCCTACTTCTTCCCCAGCATTATGTCCACTGTTTCGTGGATCATTTCTTCTACCACCTTGCTGGTGAGTTTGCCTTGGCCAGGCCTCAGGCCCTGTGGAGCTGTGGGGATTAGCTGATGGCTTGAGAGGTGAGGAGCCCATTGCTGAGAAGGTGGAATCTGTGTCAGGAGAATGGGCTATGAGCATCTTGGTGCTGGCCTGGGAAAATGAGGCTGTACATTAGGAGGCTGAGCAGCTCTTCTGCTTCATGGAATAATAAAACCTTTCCTGGACAGATAAAGAAACGAGACACATTTTTCTGGCAAAGATGTTCCATTATCTTCAGTATTTGCCTATAATCTCCATTCCCAAGACAAGAATTCTTTCTTCAAGAAATCAGAGAACAGGCTTCATTCTTTAAGGGTCATACAGTTAAGATGAGAGGATGAAGGAAGGAGCACATGAGACTTGGTAAAACAAAGGATGAATAGAGCAGGAAGACAAAGTTTCAGCTTCCTTGGAGAAGACAACAAGTGGTAGTGGTAGAGAAGAAAGAGAAGCTTGTCTGCAGGAGCAGGTGGAGAGTGTGGGCTAAACGTGAGTTGCCTTTCTGCTCCCCACTCCCAAATCCTCCAGCTACTTTAGGAGCACTGTGGTGGAGGACTGGGCTGTGCTTCTGTGGTACTCCAGGCAGTACACACTTCCAGACACAAACCACATAAAAGATGAATTTTCAAGATGGTTTTTCCTGGAAACAGCTCCTTTCCATTCAAAATTGTGAGCACTTACTTTTGTTCAGTTTTGTGCTTTGGGGTTTGGGCAGTTGTGACGTCGCGGCTGTGAACTGTCACTGTGGTCGGGCCCTGCTGTCAGGGTCACTGACTGTCACAACAAACGTGCTGGCATTGCCTCCAGGCCTTGCCTTCCTTCAGAAATTTTCAGTTTGTTCTCATGTGTTTTAAAATTGATCTCCCCTCATTTTCCAAAAATTAGTAGTGAATGGAATTAAGACACTATATTTGGTGTACATCCATGCAAAATATTCTGTGTGATCTTACTTTGAATTTTTCTAAATGGCCATTACTAGGTCTGTACAGTGCAGTGTATTTTTTAAAATATGCCATTACAGTTTTTATGCTAACAGCTGTAAATAAGTCCAAGAAATCTCAAAACATCTTTCAAACACAACCCTTACCAAAAATTTCTTTTGAAATTGATTTATTTTTTAAGGCTAGAATTGAGACAAGTTGCATAGATTGTTGAACTGTTTTTAACAAATTCTCTATTTGCCAGAGTTCGAGTGTTTTAATCTCATTTGCAGTTTAAACAGGTTTTCAGGCATTTCTGAATGCTCAATGAATGAGATGAGATTTTAGCTCAGTCCTATTCAATACTTGCAGGAAATGTCTTTGTAGCAATATATGAAAGAAAGAATTGTGATGGGCAAATTGGAAATTGTATTTGTTCTGATGGAGAAGTGTAGATTTCAGCCCTCTCCAGTGGGCAAATGTAGCAGAGGTCACCTGGTGTTTCTCTTGACCATCTTGTAGTTTTAGAGAGACCCATGGCCAGGAACAGCCACTTTTGTTGGAACGAAAGTAGGAGGAGAGTTGGTGTTTTCTAATGCTGCCTGTCATGACCTTAGCATTAGTTGCACCAATACAGGACTGCTCCTTTAATTATTCTTTCCTTTCCCACTTCTTATTCTACAGTACATGGTTATTTTTTACAATGCAGAAGTTACTACTTAGATTGCTCTAGTAAATGTACCTCAGCTGCTTTGTCATCTTTATGAATTGAATTTTACTTAGCTCTGTATGTTATAATCTGATTTTTAGAAGTATTTTCTCTTACACAGAGGCTCAATGATAAAACTGGACCAGTTGCATCAGAGAAGAGTTGACATTTGAATGACACTTGAGCCCTGCACGTCCTGCTGTTATAGCACTTCATGTGGCTGCAAACCCCAGGTTCCCTTTCTGCAGATTGAAAAAGAGCAACAAGGAACTCTTACTGCACAGCAAGAGGTTAATAATTTTCATAAGGATATTTTTGGTAGGCTTTCATTTGCTTTCTTGTTGCACTAAAATGGATGTACTTTTTAATGTCTCAGACTGTGAAGTAGATAAAACTCTGCAAATTGTAATTATTTTGTCAATATAATGGTACTAAGTACAAATTCAGCCACGGAAGAACATACACTTGACTCTGCAGTCCTAATCTCACAGACTGAAAGGCTGTAAACCATCTGCAGTGCTGCACTGCTTTGGTTTCAGAGCAGTAGTTTTAACAGCCCAACCCCAGCCTATCTGATCTTCCTGCTGCAGTTATAATAGATCCTTTTGGACTGAGCTTGTAATGGCAGCTGGGACTTGCTGTTCATTGTTTTTTACACACCTGTTTTGGAACCTGATTCATAAGGGAATTGACTTCTGAACTTTTTATTCCTTTGAATTCCTATTGTTGTATAGTTGGAGTTTTTCTTGAGTAAGAATTATGGTATGGAATCCAAAGTTTATTAATTTTGGTGTAGGTTTTAGAGTTCTGAGATTTTTAAAGGAACCAGTTTGGTTCCAGTGACAAAGTTTTCTTACCAGATGAGAAGGCCACACTGGAAGAAGTTTGTGTAGTGTTTGGCCTAAACCAAGTGCCTGTTGCTACCTCCATTTTGTTGAAATGGCTGCAAACAGCTGATCATGCACTAGACGTGTCCTTGTTAGCAGCAGGAATATTCTGTCTTGCACCAGCAGCCTTGTTCTGCCTTTCCTAGAGGTGTTTATACCACTGTAGAGAGCTCAGGCAGATTGTTACCTGGGTCACTTTTCACTAATAAATTACCAAAAAAGTGAGTTACCATTTCCCACTAAAATTTCCCAGTGGTTGAAACGGGTGAACACGGGTGAACTTGTGTTACAACACTTCCGGCAGTTGCTGATGTCGTGGCGAGTCTATGCAGGGTGGTGAAGGACAGTTTAAATGGGGGTAATGACCACTAATCAAGAGTGAGGTGGGAATTATTAGCGGAAACGACCCAGCTGTAATTAGACCTCCACTGTGTACTTACTTGGAAGAACATGTTAATTCTGCAATATGTTTCTTAGTTAAACATTGCACAGTTCTTACCTCATTTCTGTAAATAAGTTTTGTGAATCTGTTTTGTATTGTGAAGAATTCATACGAAAACATTGATATTTTGACTTGTAATATTTCTAAGTAGTAGATTTAATTGAAAAAGTAAAAATAATTTATTTTTATATGTTCTGGGGAATTTTTAAAAAATGTCACAAATCACTTTTGTAGATACTTTACAAAAGTAAACCAGTGGTTTATTTTACTTACCCCACTGGTGGATATTCTGTAACAATTTGTACAAAAGGTAAGATGGAAATGTGCTGTTATTTTGACTAGATGTAAAATTCCAAGTGTATGAAAAGATATGTACAAAGCTTTTGTTAATAAACTTTAATAATGTTTATCATTGTATATGATTTGTGTGAATGTGAGTCTTGTAGAAGAAAGGAATATTTCTGTTAACATCACATGAGAGGAAGGGTTTGATTGGCACATGGCTACTAAATTTTATTACGTGAACTTTCAAAAACTATTTTTCATGTAAATTTTTGCTTTCACGAGACACTAATGTAGCTGAAAAACTGTCCAGGGATATTTCTGCTTACTGGACAGAAATGCCTGTTGCAGCCCTGGATCTGATGTCAGATTTTGCTTTCACCCTTCAAAGAGGAATGACTGGAATCACAGGAGCAGTGGCTGTTGTCCCGCAGCGCCAGTTTGTCCTGATGTGACTTAGTGAGAGCTCAGGGGGGAGGGGACAGTTCCTTATCTGCACTGTGCCTGGGTGAGGGGAGTGAGGTTGTTGCTGTAACCTTTGAACTGTACTTTCTGTAAAACCAGCACAGTGCTTGTTTCCATGAATTTTGTTTCGTGTCCATGGGAAGGCTGGTAAATAGCTAAACTGGTTTTTTATTTCCCAGGAAGCAAAGAGAACTCGACCCTTCCTGTATGGTCACTTGAAGATAAAATGTAAGGGGTTGTGCTCATCAGGGGTTGACAGCCAAGAGATGCATTATGGCTTCCTCACAATTTTTAGCCCCTCTCTAGTCAGGGGCAGCCTGAGGCTCAGAGCAGCTTCTGGGACAAGCAGCAGGAAGATGGTGTTGCTGCACGCCTGTGCCATTTGAATGTTGTCCATCTGCTCCAAGCTCAACTATTGAAGATTTTTGTTCTATTTTCCAGTGGGGAAAGCTGGAATCCTGAAAGAAGACTGGTAAATGAACAAGCTCAGAACTAACAGTAGGGAAATGTGACACATCACCTGGCAGAGCAAAGGGGCGTCACATGTTCCCACCCTCCCCTGGACTAGAAAAACCTGACATTTTGGGGGTAGTTGATGAATGTTTTATGCTTTGAGGTGAAGAGGTTCAGGAGACTTCAGCATTTCTACTGATTAAACCTGTATGAGGGCCAGAGCTTGGGAGCTGTCAGTGCTCTGGCCCTGTTGAGCACTGGCTGTTGGTTAATGCGGAGAAGGGAGACTACAGAGCACGGAAGGCTGTGCCCCGAAGTTACACTCGGTACTGCCAGACTGCAAGGAGGGGGAAGAAAAGCCCAATCTGCCCCTGCTCCTGGCACAAAGCCTCCAGGGAATCCTGAGTGCCGCTTTTCCTGGAGCCATGGACTGCTGCTTTATTCATGGACCTAAACTAAAGCCAAAAACACTTAGGTAATGTAAGTCACCTTGCTCCAATTGGAGCAATACCATAGGAAACAGTAGAAGTGCTAAGTATTGCCTTCCCTTGTGTATTTCTTCTATTGGAGGGACTGACCGCCTAAACTCTGGTACCTGTCTCCTGATAAGAGAAGTGTGAAAGGGGCAGAGTTAGAAATACTTGTGAAATTGTCAGAAGAGATTGCTGCCACAAGCCCAGGATAGCAAGGGGTGGTTTACAGTACCACAGTCCTGGTCTGCCAACAGCCACAGCAAGGAAAAAATGGAAAGAACAGTTCTGACATCCAAACAAAAATTCAATTCACCAGCCTTTTAAAGAAAGACCACATCAAAGCCAAGTTCACATGAGGGCCAGATGCAGTCAAATCCTTATTTCAGTGATTTTTCAGGTCCTGACATGAGAGATGGTCTGTAGCTGATTTGGCACCAGTTCAGTGAAGCCCACAGTGCTGTCCCTGTGGAATGCCTTGGATGCCAAAGCAGCCCAGGCCCCTTTGCAGGTCCCTGGCAGCCAAGCTGCTGAGCTCTCCAAGTGTGTTGGGAACTGCTCTGGGGCTCAGTGTCACAAAAGCACCGCAGACTAAAGCTGCAGCATTCAGAAGATTTTTCACCAAAACCCCACTTCACTGACAACAATGACAACAAACCTTATGGCTTACAGAAGCCAACTAATTTTGGACAGCCTACAACATCTGAAATCCTGCTTTTATCAACTTTATCCATTCAAGCTGTGTTAGCAGGAGCAACTCACTCAGCAGTAGCACTGTGTGACATTTAAACTGACCAGTTTTCTGATGCCTGTTTTTCATAAGCTGCAGTAAAATCTTATTGTTGGATCTGCCTAAAGGAGAACTCTTCAGTGTTCCTGTTGTCTTCAGGCCCCATCATCTCACAAAGATGTCACATTGCAAAATCTTTCCTGAAATACCTTTTTTTTAAAATTAGTTCAAACACTGAGAACTATAAAGTTGAGAGAGTAATATAGTCCAAACATATAGTCCAAGCTACATTTACAAAAGGACACTGCAGAACAGCATCTGCTGGTCTTTCCTCTAGAACTAAACAGCCTAAATGAGAGCATTTCACAGCATCTCAGTCATAGTCTACTCACTTGTGTATGGTTCCTCTAGCTTGGCAGTGGACTTTATCCTCAGCATGGTAATGGAATATCGCCCTCCCTGTCTCATCTGCTCCAAACAACTCCTTTCCATAGTGTTCTGCCTGCTCCAAACAACTCCTTTGCATAGTGTTCTGCCTGTGCCAGCAGCAGAGACGAGCAAAGACACTCAAAGTAGGCTCAGATTGAACCTGTTCAGGTGCAAGTCAGAGTGTAGAACCTACAGCATAGACTGCCTCTAGGACTGAACACAAAGTTATGGTACAAAAGCATTGCTGAGATACAGCTCAAAACTGTCCAGGAAAGTAAATGAATTTTGCTAGCAGGAAAATATTAATACTACTTAAAGGAAATCTGCTAGGTTCTGTGCTAGAACAAAAGCTGGAAGAAGTTGCTTAAATCCAAAGTCTTGAGTGACCTGGGTTTTCATGGAAAGTTTTAGAAAAACAAGCTCTGGTAGTGGGTAACAGACCCATGAGAAAACAGCGCCTGGCTACAGTCTTCCACTTCTCTGGTGAGCATCATGTCTGACCTCAGTCACCACAGACTAAAGGCACTGCTAAATGGGCTGTGTCATCATCCACAAAACACCTGGCAACCCAGAGAGGACCGTGAAAGATTCTGAAGGTCTTGGACTCTTACCCAGGCCTCCTTCCTCCCCACTGCCAAACACTAAAGCTAAGGGTGGGCCAATTCCTCTGGACCTTAAGAAACTGAACATGAAGTAGAACTGAATGTACCCTGAATGAAACCTTCACTACCCCCACTCCATGAGGGATGGCTCCCAGATGGGATCTGAGCATCAGGTTGCAGAGCTCAGATCCACTGGTGTAGAGCACTGATGTACATTCCCCACCCAAGACTTTCAGTTCCAAAGGACCCACCAGTGCTATGCAAAACCTTCCCAATACTTGATGCTGAGACAGTTGGGCCTGTCACCAATTCCCAGTGCAGTGCCACTGTGCAACAAGCCAATGCCTTTATCTTACACAGCCAGCTTGCCTCTTCTTTCAGGAACGTTCAGTCTCCAAGCAGTAAGGATGCAATCCATTGATTCCCTCCCATCCAGGCATAAGCAGTACCTGTGATTAGACAGACATCCAGCACTTCAGGTATTCAACGGGACAAGTGTGACAGCATGGTATGTTCAACCTTTGCTCATCCTTAAAACATACTCCTTCTGGTAAAGTGGATTTGTCAGGAGCATTGTTGTAAGTTTTTCACTGTGAATGGTCTTACAAAACTTCTTATCAGTCAGCAGTGCTTATCCTTCTTCCCTTGACCCCTGTGCAGAAAGGCTGTGGTGGAGGGAAGCAGAAGGTGTTGGGAGGCAGAGTGTGACTATTGCCACACACCCGCTGGGGATGTGCGCAGTCTTGAGCAGGTGCTCACGTTAAGTTTACATCTCCAGCAATAAAGGTGTCAGGAGTCCTCCCATTTGCCACTGGATTTTTTTGCCCTGACACCCAACTAAGCTATTTCTCACTCCAAACTGAGCCCATTGTTACTCTTCACAGCCACAACAGATTTGTAACAGTTCCATATGGATCACATCAACTGCAAAGCTCTCTTTTACATACCAAGAAGATTTTTCTCTCCCTCTAGTCTAGAGCAAATACCAACAATGTCTTCCTAGCAAATCGGGCAATGTGAACACTGCATCTTTTGCTCTGCTCTCTTCTGGGTGCTCTGCATCTCAAAGTGTGATACACTGAACAAGGAACACCATCCCAAGTCAAGTCTTGTAAATCCAGAGTGGAAAAGAAAGATGACTCTCTCTTCCTCACAGGCTAAACTCTCCCATTACTTGCTTTCTCTTTTAGAAACTGCAGAAATATTCCCATTACCAGTCCACTTTTTTCATGAAGAGTACATCTCCATTTGCTCATGTTCTACTCCAGCTCCACTCGTTAATTTTCACCAATTCACTTCACCATTTTAGCAGCTTTTCTTTGTAGCCATTTCACTTTCTGTGCTTCACATCTAGTCATCTCTCATTGAGTGTTCTGGATGACTAAAAGCTTTTGAAATTTAAGTTTTCCTGATACCTCTTGAAAATACCTCACTTATCTCACTAAGATTCTTCCTTCAAAGTAGCACAGAATTTATGTTCCATTGATTAGCACCCAATTCACAGCTTCTAAATGTGTTTAACTTCCAGTGCAGTTAAGCTGCGAAGTTCTCTGTGAAAAAAAATTGATACATTATTTTGTATCTATGTTTCCATAATGTCATTATTTCTACCAACTAAGATCTTTTTTTACATGAGACAAAAAAAAAAAGCTCCAATTGATAGAGGAACACATATGGAACAGTATTCTATTCCCTAAATACTTAGCCCTTAAAGTTTTATGGGAATGGGATGAAATGTGAAGTGCTGATCTGACAGGAGCACACTTGGCAGTTACTGGGGAGATCAGCAGTGGAAATGGCAGGAAGTTAACAGAGACTTTCAGCCACAAAGTTTCGATTTTGAGTTCAGATACATGATTTTCTGAGTTTTCATTCGGATTTTGAATTGAAGCTCAGAAAAATTTTAGAATCCTGATATTAAATCACAATTTGAATGGCAAATAATGCTTTAAAAAATGCAAGTCCATAATGTTTCTTGCAATAGACTGTGATCATTCCTCTGATTTACTGCTGTCATTTACAGCCCATTAAGTACCCTTTGTTTCCAGCATTTTAAGCTTTTCACAACTTTGGAAAAGTTATAACAAAATTACAAATATGGAATGATATAACCTTTATTACCTATTCTTCAAACTGAATCCAGGGTATACAACCATCCCCAAAATGAGAACTCTTAGCCCAAGAATGTTAGCCATTCTGTACTTAAAAAGAGGCCTGAAGTACCTTATTTCTTAATTTCTAATTAAAACATGAATGTCTTTAATGTTTTTACCCATTTCAACTTTACTGAACTACCAACGCTATCAAATATCACTGCAGGGTTCGCAAAAGAAGATATTGCAGGTGCATATAAATATATGTGGAAGTTAATATTAGAAATACTACTTATTTCAAAATATTACTAGATATTTATAAGAATAAAGTATTTGTAAGCATACGGTCTTGGATTTAGAGGTGCAAGAAAGAAAAGTATATTTTGAGTGCAGAGTTTCATTACTCTCATACTTGCTTAGCAGTTCCAGGTCAATTCTCTTTCAAAACAAATATTTGTATATCCATTGGCTGCAAACCTACCAGATTCAGTATGTGATTATCAGAGGGGGTTTTCCTGAAGCTCTGGTCACTTTTAGACTGTCATCACACATTTGTATAAGCAACTCTTCAATACAAACATACCTTCATTCTTTGACACACAAATCAGGTAAGATTGTATAAGATTTATTAATATTTTCTTCTACTAAGGCACATGACGTATAGAAATACTGAGGTACAAAAATGCACTTTCCTGCATATGAGATTTAAAACCCCATTTTGACAAAGATGAGCTACATCTCTTCTTGCTCACATTCAGCTTTTAACCATTTTTTTCTTTTGTACCAGTTCAACAAGCAGCTTGTATCTTGCTATACACTCCTCCTGAAAGGAAACACAAAAGTGTTATTCGAAGGTTAATATTTTAGTACTGCTTTAACTCTATATATCTACTTTATTCTAGAAGAGCAGCTGGGTTCTGGGGGTTGTGTAGAGGCTTTTTGTTTGTTTGGGTCTGGGTTTTTTTGTTGTTTGTTTTTTTGTTGTGGGGTTTTTGTTGGGTTTTTTCTTGATTGGTTGGCTGGTTAGTAGTTTTCTTGTTTTAAACTTTCACAGTGGATTTGAGAAGGGAAATCTACATCTAGTGAAGAGGGGATTAGAAAAATGAACTTGCAATTTACATTTCTCAGTGGCTCATTTATCTGTTTGAAGAGCACACAAACCCAAGAAACAGTTGCCCAGTACTTCTTGACAATGACTGCGAGAGAAATTATCGAACAGTTGTATTGCAGGATCTATTTAAAACAGTTACTCTGGTGTGAGCCACACTGCAGGCGGGTTAAGCCAAGCCTTTGAGGTCACTAATGCAGCACCTGCTGACACCAGAAACTGCAGAACTTCAGAGCCAGAGACACCCAAATCCTTCCCCACTGCACTTCCCACTACCTCACTGTGTTTGGCACAAATATTACAGGGCTTTTCTGCAGCTACAATGGCTGAAGCAAGCAAACTAAGCTATCACAACTATTAGGAAAATCTAGTACAGACCATCTATATCAATGACAATTAATGCTATTTTTAAAAATTATACTTACAAAAACAACATTAGATTAATTATTGAGCATTTAACACTTGCAGATGGATTACTTATTTTGGTTGTTCACTGAGATGTGTTGAGAAAGGTATTGTGAAAACCTAAGGAAAGCAGCTCATCAACATTTGGTTACTAACTTTGAATAAGAATTTGTTTTAAAATCTAATTTTGTCCTGCAATTGAAGATCTGAAAGGCAGAGGAGAGGTAGGTATTTTAAATGAAACAGGAGTTATTTCAACATTTTCTGTATTAGATCAAACAAGCTGAAATAAATGGAAAAATGTTTTAAATAAAGCAATAAATGTGACAGTAATGCTGTTTAGGTCACCTGAGTCTAGACTGAGAGGCCAAGTAAAGGCCTCACTTTTCTATATGGACCCTCATTCTTAAAGTAATCATAAATTGGTACCAATATGTTTCCCCTCAATTTATACTAGAGTTCAGTCAAAACAAGTCACACCTTGCTTTTTCCAGGAACGCATTTTGCTATTTTATCCCAGCGGTCCGATGTTCCCTTTGGATACTGCTGCAAGGCCATTTCAAGAAGTTTTTGTTGATTTTGAGTCCACAGTTCTTCTGGTGCACGGCTTTTCTCTCTTCTTCTGCTTTCGTCATCACTCTCTTCCTCTTGCTCAGTGTTATCAAAATCTTTCTGACGTCTCCCTCTGCCCTTCTCTTCTGGTACCTCTTTTGTTGCCAGCAGAGCTGTTTCAGGTGCTTTGACAATTTTTCGTCTGCGGTGTCTAGTTTCACTTGCCATGGTCTCCTTTGGATCTGTCTGGATATCCATCTGCTCTGATACAAGATTGTAGTTCCCATCCTCCTCCACTTCCTCTTCCCTTTCTCGCTGGGTGATTATGTGATCTGGCAGATTCACATTGACTTTGAAATTTTTGGAATTGTGTGCCAGCGTTTTAAGCTCCGAGAGCCTAATGGTACCTGTTAGAAGCACTGCTGTTAGAAGCACTGCTGTTACACTTCTGAAAAAGTAAAACACCCCACAAACAAGCAGGGAACTGCCCACAAATTAAAGGTTCTCAGAATACTGCAGAGTGGACAAAAAACTCTTCTTGACTGACAGCTTAAGAAAAACAAAATAGAGAAATCAAGGCATCCACTTGATCATCAAGGTGATGAACTTTGCCAATTAGGAGCCTATCTGATCTACAGGAAGCGCTACTAAATTCCCACACTGATATAGAAAAGAGCAACCTGAACAAATGACCAAACCCCACAAAAAACGAGATAAAAAAGCCTGGGAGGATGTAGCTAAAGGGAAATGTTCTCTCAGAATACCCAGCAGTTTCTTTCCTCAAAGTAAGGTGGGGTTGCAAAAATCTCTCTGCAGAGCAGACTCTGAAAGGCACAGCTATCACCCAAACTCAGTAATTTTCATAAGGACACACCTGGTGTATGTGTAACAGAATCCTTCACCTGTTTGGCTTTCAGGGTAACCTGCATGAAAACAACAAAAATGAAGGACTATTAAAAAATTATATCATTGGGGGTATTGAAGAATTAATTATTACCTTACCACAAAACACCTACATTGAAGACACTGTAAATATGGTGAGGCTGTTGTTCTTTGGCTGCATTTGCTCATATGTGGAGTTCAAACTGGCTTAAAGTAACCTTCTAGATTTTGCTCTTTCTAAACCATTACTGGCTTATTAAAATAATATAACTACACATTTGTACACATATATGTAGCACATAAATGCTACATATTTCTATAACTCACCATAATACACCACAGTTGATACTCAAATTTTATTTTCTTTCCTTGTTAAACCCTAATTTTGTGGCCTAAAAATACCACAAGGATAGGGGGAAAAGAACCAAATGAGTTATCTTCTATATATTAGTTTCTCAGTAGCAAACAAAAGAACCAAAAAACCCACATAGGTCCAGATGATTAAGCACACAAGTGGACAGGCATTCAGTCCCCAAACAAAAGGTCACAGTTTGACTGCCAAAGACCAGCAGAGACACCTTCTGAGTCCTGGTACTGCAGAAAAAGTTAGTACTGATAGTCCAGAGGACAGAAAGCTGCTTGATTCAGCCTCTCCAAGTATACTGAAACCTCTGTCCTGGGAGAAAAATAACACTAGTTTTAGCATTTTTTGACTTTTTAGAGTAAAAAGTGATTGTTTCAGAATTTGTTCTGTTTGTAAGCAAACAAACAGGCTTTCTCCCCACCCAGAACAAGGAGCTTCTTCATGCCAAATTTCTGGACTTCACTATAGACAACAAGCCAGGCTTCACTTAAAATTAAGATTCTTTAATTACTTAGCATCTTTGTTATATAAAATGACCACAGAATTATAGAATGGCTTGAGTTGAAAGAAACCTTAAGGATCATCTGGTTCCAACCCTCCTACCATGAAGACACCTTCCACTGGACCAACCAGGCCTTGAACACTTCCAGGCATCCATGACTTCTCTGGGCAACCTTTTCCAGTGCCCCACCACCCTCACAGTAAAAAAAATTCTTCCTAATATCTCATCTAAACCTACTACCTGTCAGTTTAAAGTCCTTGCCCCTTATCCCATCATTGCCGGCACTTGTAAAAATTCCCTCTCCAGCTCTCTTGTATCTCCTTTTAGGTAGCAGCGTACAGTCCCAAATTTAGGTACCACAAAAAAAGCATCTTAAAATGTAGTACTCAAAGAATTATGCAGTCTTTCTTAATCACTGAAAATGTATGATGAATACTAGATATCAATTTTTTTCTTTTTGAACGTGAGGACTTATTAAAAAAGCTAGAAATTGAAATCAAGTAGTCTGAACCACCCAAATCAAATGTAAAATGTGAACAGGCAACAACTGAATCAAACCTGATACTGCATGGGATGGGTTCTCTGTGCTTTCTGCTCTCTGAACCTGAGACCTCAGATGTTAACATCCATTTAGTGTAAGGTGTGTGGTAGTGTGCTGCCCAGAGCAAAAATAAAAAATGCATCACTTAAAAAGTCAGGAATTCCTCTGTGTGGGATTTAACCACAATGGGAGTCATTAAGCCCTCCTGAGCCTAAAACAGCACAGACTTAGCTGTTTTAGCTACCTAATGTTAACAATAACAATTATTCCTTACTCAGAGCAGCACTAGAGAGCAGACCTGCCAGAGCACTGTAAAGCCTTTTGCTGTGAGAAGAATTAAATATTACAATTCAGGATTTTTGTTCTATTACAAGATTCATAAGTGAGCACATGAACAGTTAAAATACTTCGGTACCATCTGCTTCTAGTCTGGTCTGTTTGGTTCCTCCCACCCACCTTTCTGCCCACAAAATTGCAGCAGTTTGCTGTAAAAATAGGCTCTTGTTGGATCTCCTTAAGGAAATGACAGCCAGACTTAACAAGGCAAAGTGGTCTATTTTCCCTACAAATTAAGCCTCATTTTCTGGGATGATTAAGTTCAAATGAAAACTCTGTGAAGAATGAAATCCCAACTCTAATTAACCAAAACCTTTATCCAGAGGTAGACATCTGGCACAGAAAACTCCAGTTTCTGCTTTTGCAGTACGATAAAGTTTTAATTGTTCAAAGAAAAATGTCAGAATACTGTAATATGAACAGATAATTTTAAGTGGCACTAACAGCTCTGGCATCTCTGTGATCCCAATTTTGAAACAAAAGAAGGGATCTTCCTTGAAAAACATGATCCATTAATAGAAATTGCCTTCCTTAAAAAGTTTATATTCTAAAATGATCAAAATTAAAATGTTTGTGTTCCATCTTTAGCAGTGTCTCTACAGTACCAATGATTTAAAAGGCTGAGAGGAATGGAAACCATTCTTCACTGCTGAACAGAATGGATCCTTAGTGGTGTCCTGCTATGCATCTCTTAAATAGAAATCATGTTATATAAACTGGATTATAATAGATTATTTTCAAAAGAGGGAGAAGAAGTTGCCATGCAAACAAGGAGCTTTTAAGAGCTTCCTGCAATGACACAGTGGATTCATTGTAAATATGACAAGGCCCTATCTGTCTTTGTGTATTCCAGAAAACTGTCTCTAAACCATCTTGCTATCTTTAAAGTAGGTCTTTCAGAGATTTACAGCCTGCTCATAAGGACATGAAGGCAAGAAAAAGACAGCAGAAAAGATCCCTTGAATAAAACAGAGCAAGATGAATTGCCAGCAGACAGGTATCATGAGCTGCTGCCTCAGTGCCAACTGAGTTCGGTTTTCTCTCTGTTGGATCTCTGGCGTTTTCAGAGGTCAGCAATTATTATTCTATCTTTCAAGCTGAGACTACACATGCAACACAGACTTTGCTTTGGAAGTGGTGCAAATCAGCTGAATTTCAGTTTTCTTTACAAGACAGGTGTCCCCAAATTCAGTTAGTGCATGTATCCCATAATAGATATAAATTTTGCTGCATATTACATCTAATTGGACTGGAATCTAAACCGTACCTCTCTGTTTGACCAATGAAGGATTTTGGCTTATTCCCAGATCTGATTGCATTTTGTATTTCCCCTTACATGCAAAAAATTCAGGAGTAACAGTCTTTTCATAGGTTATCTTATGTTGGCAAGCTTCACTCATTATAGCTTGGTGAACCCAAGTATTAAGTTACTCCATTCTTCACATCTAATATTTCCAGGACTTTATCTTTTGAAGGCTTTATGATAACTGTTCATATTTTGATGGACTTTCAATTTGAACATTCACCAGGTAAGCTGGAAATTACAACTGTGTGTATGGTTTAGATACTGAAAATCTACTATTTCAAACATTGAACAAGCACCTTCAGTTGACTTAAGTTTGACAACTCATCAAGCTTCCCACAGCTTTACTATCATCATTCACAGGTTACAGGGGAAGATTATTTGTCTATTATTATTTTTGTCAGCTTTCTTCTTCATACGGATGTTTGCAAGTCCTTTTCCAGGTGCTATGTACAGTTCATGTTTACTCCAGCTCTGTTCACTAAGTGTTCAGGTATCACTTATTTAGGCTTCAGATTTATGTGTCCATCAGCCTCAACTGTCATTGTCATTCCAGATGCTGACACAGGGCAAGAATCCTTAACATGTTGGTATTAAACTGCTGAGGATTATTAGGAATCCAGCCTATGGAACATATGAAATTGTATTTCAATTTGATCTGTTGGAGTTTAATCATTGTTCTTGCCACTCACATCTGCAGACTCTTCTGTTGCCCACTCCTCCGTGCTTTTTGACATCCTTAATAACAATTTAAATTTCCTCTCCAGGGCTGAATAGTGTTATTTACTAGGTAGTTCCTAACTGATTCATTAAAAATGCACTAAGTTATGCAACATAAGTTGCTCTATTGCTTTCTCTACTCAATTACTTATCATAGCTTGCTTATATAATATTATTTTTCATTAGTTAACAGATAACATACTTGGAAAAACTTACTCAAAGTATGAAGCAGTTGTAGAATACTCTCTTGTAGTTACTATTGCTATTTTTCCTGCATAATGCTTTAAAATTACAGTTTTCATGTATATTAAATGATGAGTATCAGCCAACCCCCTTAAGAAATCCTGGGTCTGGGGATACCTTAAATAATAAGGATCAAGACTGTGAAATTGATTTAAAACAGAAGACAGAAGATCTCATATTTCTGCAAGTATTTGTACTGCTGAACAGACACACTGCATTATTTTATGAGAATCAACTTTAAATGCTGTAGTCCACAAGGGATAGCAGAAGTCACAAATAAAGTCAGGTAATATCATGCACAGTGAAACAGATTTCCTCAGACAGATAAAGATGACAAAAACAACCTGGATGCAAGCAATCAAATTGCTGGAGTAGAAATCAAACTATCTTACTATGGGACCTACAGAAAGAAACCACAGGAACAATTTGCTTCTGAGAACTCCCTTCTGAACTCAGTTTCAATAGCTCTTCAGCTATAAAAAGATTCTATCGAAACAAGTGGGATTAGTGGGATGATTTTATGTGATGAAAGCCAGACAGAGCTGGTTTCCTCCTGTACTGCTAACAATTAGTCCAGATCACAAAGACTAGTTGCTACTTAACAAGACACCTAGCAGTAAAAAACATTCCTCATCATGACCATCCAGATGTTAAATCTCTTATTACCCTGGACACCTGCCACCTCTTTCAGATGGGACAACTGATACTTCAGAGATACATAGGAAAAAAAAATCAGCTTAAAAACCTCTTAGATGCACAGGCAAAAGCAAATTTTGCTATCACATGAATGAGAGGGTACTTTTCACGCTGCAGGGAAGGCAGACATAAAAAAAGCACAGAACTATGACAGACCTAGAGGGAAAACCCTGTAAAGTCAGATACAGTGATCCTACTGGTGCTGAACAGAGAGACAGGATCCTTCTGCAGAAGATGAAGAGCAATTCCCCATTCTCGTAGCAGCAGCCACCAGCCCACCAGCTCAGCTGAGCCCTCCAGCACCACCCCTAGCTCAGCTCTGCAGGACACACATGTGCCACTGAAGCCTTCACTATTTGCTGTCTCCTGGGAATCTTCTGTGGGCAACAACCTACCTTCCTTCTCTAGGATAGCATTTTGACTAGGATTGCAGCAGATAGTAACAGAAGTACAAACCTCTTGTGTTCTAATGATACTTTGAGAAAATAATAGAGATATTTTGAAAAAAATAATTCTTCCTTTGTAGAAGAAGAAAATCTACATCTCTTGGCTTTCCAAATGTATATAAACTTCTTGCAAAGAAGGATGACGTTATGGTGCTACTGAACACAGGAGGGTCTGGTAACTTTTTCAATTCCTCTCAGCATCTTCCTGAGCAGAAGTTCTCTAAGTATTTACTAAGGATGTCATGGTTTCTCAGCATTAACTATCAGAAATTTGCTCTCCCAGTAGCAGTCTTCTGCAGCCAGTTGTTATCTTCCTGCATGCTCCCCATCTAGTTATGTCATGAAAAAATGCCAAGATCTGTGGAATTACAGGAAAAAATAATGTGGATACAGCCTGTGAGTAGTTGAGGTTACTATGAAGCAGTAATAAATTTCTGGAATCTTTGAAGCTAATTTGAGTTGTAATCACATTTTTTCTTACAAGGGAAAGCCAGATACAGCAGGATTCTAATGCCTTCACAGCTTTGTCAAAGTAGTAGGTTTTTACAGATCTGTAGTCTTGTGGATCTTCCAGAACCACACATAACAACTTGCTGAATTTAAAGTTCTCCTCTTGTAACCAAAATACTACCTCCTGCACTGAGTTTTCTTCCAATCTAAACAGCTTTTTTCCTATCAGCCACAACTGTCTCAAGCACTGTTTGACCCAAGTCAACAACAATAATGAGCCATTCTTTTATTTCCATGTGACTCAGAATTTGTCGTTTTATACGACTTCCCTTTTAGACACTAAAAGAGCTTCTAAAACGGTCTTTCAGTTTTACCAGATTGGGGAAGCTTCAAATACTGAGGCATTGAGCCAAATAATTCTCCATTTTTCCAAGTATCTTCATTTGTAACTTACAAGACCACTTGAAATAAGTATTTCAAATCGGATATATCTTTGTTTTGGCACTTCTTGTAACAGTTAGCTTAGTAGAGTGTTACAAACTTTCCCAAAAGTTGGTAATGTAACTAATCTCTAGCCACTGTGTAGGCTGGATTTAATACTAACACAGCAAATGAGCATTTTAAGGACAACATTCTTGCAAGAACTACAAAACATGTTATGAATTTAACTGAATTTGCTTAGAATCACCAGTTGCAGCCAGCACCAATACAGTTTTCTTATGCTTATGACTTTGAAGCCATGTGTGATTCTGAACTTTGCCACAGCAACAGAAATCCCCAAGACACCCATAAGTTTAATTATGAGGCAGTTTAAGATGTGGACTGCCAAAAAGGCTAATTTGACCTAAATCACCAGATGTAGAACTTTTTCCAGTTTAAGTCCCCAAACAGTTAATTTAAAGCAGCAAAAGAATTGCTCCTTTTTTAGGACACAAGAGGAAGAACTTTGCAATTAGACTTGCAAAAATGCTGGAGAATTCATACTGTGCTTGCTTTTTGTCAGTTAAAATCCATGAGAGAGTCTTTAGCTCTGTCCTATGCAGGAGAGGAGTTTGACTCAAATGACCACTTCAACAACTACTTGGACATGTTATTTTGTTACTGATGATGCAAAATACACTACCTTTTTTGACAGTCAGAAATTTGAATTCCGCAACAAAATTCAAACCCAGCTCACCGTGAGTTTTGTGAGACATTAATTTATGCCACTCCATAAAAAAGTTGCAGCATCACTGGCTTAACCCCTTCACAAGCCATCCATCTGGACCAAAAATTGCTGCCCCACTGCCTTCTGTAAAAAAACTTTTCCTTAAAGTGAGAAGAATGTTCTGGTCACGCATTATGAGACAAAAATCCATTTTGTTTATAAGGGGCATTGTACTGCCCAATCCTGTAAAAAGGACGGGGCAACTGTAGGGATGCACAGAAGAAAACTGCACAGTGAGAGTACTGTGAGCAGCAATCACCTTTTCTTCCCTCCAAGTATCAACAGGATCACTCTGGTGTGTCTGTGGGATTAGACAGGTGTTTTGAAGACTTCACTCAGATTGAGGGATCTACATGACCTATATATTATCTAAAACCCATCTTAGATATTCATAACCTCTCCTGGACCTCGATCTAGGTCTTTATACTTCAATAAACAAGTGGGAGAACTATTGATTACATAAATATATGCAAACTGCTAAGGGTGAAAGTTTCAGAATATCCGCAACTGGATTACACTGTAACTGAGTTAACACAGACACAGTACACAGAATGAAATGTAAAACATTTCAGTTTTAGGAAAACAGTTAATCTCCAGAAGCAAAAGACCTAATAAATTCATGAGCTCTTACACATGGACCATTTCTCATATAGATGTTTTCTTGTTGGCAAAGTAATGAGCTTGCATTTGTCAAAAATAAGAAATCTATTTTACAATGGCATATAAAGTGTAATGAGTATGAACTCACAGTCAGACTTACAGGCTGAAACTGTTGCTTGGGCATACAAGAGATATCACAAAATAAGCACCCACCCCCCCCAAACCTTATGCTTTCAGGTTTCATGGTAATTCAGAATGTCTGCCACCTGGCTTTTGTTTTGCTGTCTACCTCAGTTTCTTCTATACAAGCAGCAAATCCCAATCAGTCTGTTTTTGCAACACAAATGCATGAGATTAGTGGCTGCAGGAGCAAACAGAATCAGTTTAAATCCTGTAAGACAAGTGAATGATATTACTTCACAAGTATGAAATCTGAGATCTCTTTGCCTTTAATTTAAAAAACCTGTACCTAATAATCACATTAAAGTCTGTTTGGCATGCCAGACAGCTTTTACTTCCTCTATTATTTTTACAATTTGAAGGTCCTTTGTAGTTTCTGAAATTAATTTATGCCTTTCAGCAAATATTTTTTTTTAACTTTTTATCTATAAAGGTTGGTATTGTCAAGCACAATATACTTCTATAATTTCACATCTAAGTGCTTTTTCTCAATTTTTTGAATTCAGCAAAAGCTGACAATCATTATTATGAATCTTCATAAGGCTTAGCATTTGTCAAATCAAACAATATAATTTTTGCAGAAATAGTATTGCAACTCCATTCATTATTTATACTATGTTGTAGAGTATTGTAGAGTCCTTAGGAAACTCAAACATAACTTTTTTATTTTGTTTTAAAAGGTCAATTATTTCCTTAAGTATTGGCAGACAGGAATGAGAACTAACCCTGGAGCAACAAATTCAGCAAGGAAAATGGGTCAAAGAACAGATGTTTGGAGGATGACAGAGAGCAGTAGTACAGGTAACCAGGTCAGCAGGCAGGAATCCTGATTAGAGTAAACTGAACTCCATTTCCCTTTCATAATCAAAATACTTGAAAACCTAGTTTACAATAACAGCCAATTGCAATAAAAAATACTTAAAAAGCTGCAGAAGCTTTCAGTTGTGAAAGCATTAAGATTTCATTATACTAAGCCAGCTGAAAGCCATCTTTATAGGAAAAGATTGCTAAATTCCCTATATGCATATATTGAAGTGACAATTAGCAATTTAAATAATCAAACATACTGATAAAGCAAGCACAACTTAACCTCATCTATTTTGGGTTGATTATTCATTGGCTGTTAAAAGATGTCTTCCTGAAGAGAGACAAGATAAACATGTCCTCCATTCACCATGAGAGAAGTTAAAGTAGTAACACTTCTTACAGCATGTCTGTACCACGGCTGCAAGCCTACCCTAGCTCTGAGGTGAAAAGCAGAGGAATATGCTGCAAAGATATTTATGGTGGTATCACATGAGGCAGCATAAATAGAAACGGTGGAGCTGAATGAGCTCAGGGACACTACAGCATGGATGTAGCTGTTTATTGCTGGATTTTGACTGGCACTTTCCCAGCAGCCTGCATCACACTGGGTGGATGTACTTGTTTGAATAGGGAATCTGATAGACATACCCATATAATGGGCCTTACTGTAATCCTTATTTAGGCTGTGCTTTGGGAAATAACAAACTAAGTATATACAAAACACCAACTTGAATAGTAGTAGACAAGAAAAAAAGCTAAAGGAACACTATTAGGAATTACTGAATTTCAGAAGTCAAGCTAAGGTATATGCAGTGATTACTGACCAACTATGGTGACTATCTGGCTTTAATTCTACATTGTTAAAAGTGAATTCACACATGCTTCCAATTGTAGGGAAGGGTTTGTTTCCTCCCCTTTTCCTCCCAGATAGCTTGCACTTGCTAGTGTAATCACAGACCATATGAAGAGAAAGACCTAACCTCAGGCAGAACAACTATATTGATGTTTTTCTTGCAGATGTTTGTGTAACCTGTTCTTAAAGGCCCACAAATATGGAGACTCCACAGCAGCTTATTCCACTGCTTTGTCATCTCCATTGCAATTCTTTGTCCTTCAGTGTCTAACTCTGCAGCCTCTGATTAAATTTGAGGCAGTAACTTCATGCCCTGTAAAACTAATACAGTGGACAAGACCCTTCCTCATTATGGTTTTCTTTTCATGTAGTTGAATACTTATATTCTCAGTTCGTTTTTTTCTTTTTTTTTTTAGTTCAACAACATGAATTCCTTCACAATCTTTCCTTGTAGATCACATTTTAAGAACCTATTATAATCATCTGGATTTTTTCTATCAAACCAAAATGTTTAAGTGCAATACTGAAAACTAGAAACAAACAAAGGATTTAGTAAGTTAAAATAACACAATGAAGCTGAAAAGTTCAAAAAAGTCAAGAAGTTCAAAAAAGTCCAGAAAAGTCTCCTCAAGTCGCTGTTTCACACTGCTTAAAAATGGCAAATGGGAACAATTAGGTGTAGTAGGAATTTATTTCTTTAAAAAAAGAATGAATTTAAGACAAAATAGAATTTCTTTGGGGTGTTTAGAGGGAGTGAATTTCATTGATGCTCTTCTGATATATATGAATAGTTGCAGTTTATTCTTTAAAGAGTTTTGAGATTTTTTTCTCTTTCTTTTTTTCCTGAGGAAGAAAGCTTTGAGACAGAAGCAACAATGGAGACAGCATTTTGGACTGGATTACTCTGAGCTATTTTTATTAATACCTATTTAGCTAATCTACTATTAAATAAGGTTTAAATGCATAAATTCCCTTGGAAACAAGCACATTGTACCTTATCAATCCTTTCTGTCATAATTCTCTAACTGTCAAAGGAAAACCAAGCCTTACTGCTCTTGATGCTTTGCAGGAAAAGAAAGAAGCAGACACTAATCTCAAGCTTTTAAAAAGTATTTCCTATACTAGAAAATATTAGAAAACCCAATTTCAAATTCATCCTTGAATGTTTTTCTAAGACCCAATGCATTTGCTAGATTAAATACATACTTCAAACCCTCTCTGGATTGACTCCTGTAAAACCAGCTGTAAGCAAGGCATTCCCTACCTCTGCTACACAAGATGTTTCAAAGCAGCACCTTGTACACCAGAACTTATCTCCTTGCCCTGCTCCCAGCAGAAACAGGGAACAGCTGTTTGGGCAGAAAATGCTGCCTGCACATGCAAACACCTTTTTTACTGCACACAAAGTTTAACGACCCAGAAGTTTCTCCTGCAGCTTTACCATAACATCTCTTATCTAATTATGGTGCTGCCCAAACAAAGTAAGAATTCTTGCTATAAGTTGAGATTCTATGTTATCTTCAAGAAATATACAGGATAAGTTGTACATCTTATTGAATACTGAAATCTTACTGAATTAATATATCTGAATTACTTTCTAGTTTCACCATTTCTAGTACGGATGCAGTAACAATCTGAGATCCAAAGAAGTTCCCATGAAGCTTTTGTTTAAAACATTCATTTTGCAAAACACTCGTTTTTGTTTCCTTGTAGTATCTAATTGCTGCAATTCTGTGTAATGCAATGATAAAAGTAGCAGAAACTCTAATAATCACTTTGTGCCAAGAAACCTGACCTGGCATTAGCAGCAGTTGAAAATTTTTAGAGAAATAAAAACTTGTGTGGAGAACAATTACATTAATAATATAGTTGCAGGATACTAGAAATAAAAAAGATTACACTCAGACCTTTCTCCACACATAAAAATCCTGGAAATTCCTTTTTTCATACAAGAAAATGACAGCTCTTAGAACAAACACACTTCTTTCATTTCTCTTTCCTACTCACTGAAACAAAACAGCAAGTTGCTGAGGACCTCTCATCTAACGGAAGAAACAAGTGAGCTTTGCTTTTTTCTTTCCAGTACTGGATGTGTGCAAGTATGATGGCCAAATATATTATGCAAAGTATTTTAAATATACCCAAGTCAAGGAATAAAGCAGACAGTGGGTGCAAATGCAATCTGAAGATAGTGTTAGTTTTGTGATGGATGTATGTATGTAGAACCATTCCACATGTCTGTACTATCTGTATCAAGATAATAAAATTTTCCAAACCTATCTCAAAAGCTCTTTGCAATGAAGTCTGTATACTACCAACATATGTGAAATATTTTTGCTGTTAGTATCAGTAAAATGTAGCATCTTTTCAATAAAATCACTCCAGTTCAGTAGTATGAATACTTCAAGAAATATAGTAATACTGAATACAAGAAACCTTTAAAACCCTAATTTAATTTGATTAACAAGTTAGTAACTTCTTGCTTACTTACACTATTTTGCAAATAATGTATTGTTCTAAAATTAGTATAGTGCAAAAAACTTATTTTTTTAGCATATGAATCAGAACAGTATAGGTGCATTAAAACTTTAAAAGCAAGTTCTAAAAATATCTTTTTGTGATTATATCAACAATGAAAAAAAAATCTAAGATGTACACAAATTTCCCAGAGGGCTTTCATATTTCACTGTAGTCAGTGGTTTTGTTTCCCATTATTTAAGATAATTCCTGAAATATGATAAATAAAGAACATCTAGTCTCAAAATGTACATGAACAGATTCAAACATTATTCTCATTAACCCCTACAGAGCCTATAAAATAGGGTCAGCTGAAAGGGCTTTCAAATGGTCCTCAGCAGACACTACATCACGTTCTAGTGATCTATGGCTTGAAAAGGAAAAGTCTTTTACAGCCTAGCCCCTAAGGGTTTTAAGATCATAACACTTAAAAAACGTAAGTACAAGCTTGCTTTGGTATCTGGTACATACTATAAAATATGAATTAACAAGGACATTAATTATTTTACATAATGTAATTTTTAAACATGCTATAATACTGAAGACGGCACTGAAATAGTATCATACACATTACTTGTTTTAAGATTTGTAAAGATATTTCTGCTTAATTAATGGAAACCACCTGTCTAAACACCATTAGCTCATACGCATTTTTTAAGGACTGGCTTGAAATAGAGATGTAATCTTTAACCAAGTTACACAAACATTCACTTGCAGTGAAAGGAGGTTGCTAAAAACCTGCAGCGCATTGTTTTCCTGCTGTTGGGTTACAGTAGCTGAAGTTTGTAAGCACCAGAATCCCCCATCCAGCTGATCAGTTACAGCTGTTAATTGTGGAGGGCGAGACTGGCTGACATCTGCTTCTTGCATAGTTAGTTAATGGTTCACTTCCAGGTCCTAAAAGGATTGTAGCTTCTCTCAAAAGACAATGTCAGCCCCCATATACGTCTGCCTTCTACACTGCCTGTCTTGTTCTGGTTTGTCATCCTCTACACAATGCAAATCTGAGTGAACTCACATCTGCCACTGATCGACCCAATTCGTGAGCAATCTTTTCCCATCGACCGGGGGTCCCCCCTGGGAATTTAACCATACTTCTTGTCAGCTGGCTCAGGTCCTCCTCTGTCCATTCAGGTGCCTGTAAAACATTTGTAGAACATTCATTACACTGGAATATTGGACATTTATTTGCAAGGTAATATACGGACAAAAAAAAAATCTTTAAACAAATTAATCTAATAATGTAAAAAAAATAAATCTTGGCATCTTCTCTGTGTCTTGTTGCTGAAAATGGATAAAAACAACAGACCAACAGTAAGATACAAAAAAATCCTGAACACTCAAAAATTGCACTTTGCCTATTATGTAGACTAACACATTTAATTTCTATTAACTTTAATACAACATATATAACACAACACTATAAAATGCAGTAAAGATAATATTCAACAATACTTTTAATTAGATTATGGAGTTATGCAAAAATTAGATGGGCTCAAGTCCAATAAGAACGTGATCTGAGTACTGCTGTAAAAGACAATTCTGCAAATCCATGAGCAACAAAAGGATAGCTAAAGAGAACCTCCATCCTATTCTAGACACAGGCAGAAACAATAACACAGGATAAGGAAAAGGGTGAGGTAATTCATATCTCCCCTTTGCCTCAGTCTTTAATGCAAAGATCCATCGCTCTCCACGTACCCAGTCCCTGTCCTGGAAGACAGAGCACAATGAAGCCCCCATCATCCAAAAATGGTCAGTGACCTGACACACAGAAGTCCATGGGGCTGGATGGGATCCATCCAAGGGAACTGAGGGAGCTGAAGGAAGTGCTCACTGAGTCCCTTTCAAACATTTATCAGCACACCCAGCTGACTGGGGAGGTCCCAGTTCGAAAGAGGTTTCCAAATACAGTATCTATCTAGAAGAAGGGTTAGAAGGAAGATCTAGGAAACTATAGGCCTGTCAGTCTGACCTCTGTGCCAGGGAAGGCCATGGAGCAGACCCTCTTGAGAGCCATCACATGTGCAGGACAACCAGTGAAATCAGGCCCAGCCAGCACAGGTTTGTGAAAGGCAGGTCCTGCTTGACTGACCTGATCTCCTTTTCTATGATAAGGTGACACACTTAATGGATGAGTGAAAGGCTCTGGATGTGCCCACCTGGACTTTAATAAAGCCTTGGGCACCATTTCCCACAGCATCTCCTGCAGAAGCTGACTGCTCATGGCTTGGCCATGGCTGCTCTGCTGGATGCACAGAGAACTGTTGGGATGGCTGGGCCCAGAGGGTGCTGCAGAATGGAATTACATCCAGTGCTGCTCCCCAGGGCTCAGTGCTGGGACCAGTTCTGTTTAATATCTTTATCAATGATCCACGTGAGGGGATGGAGGACACCCTCAGTGAGTTTGCAGACACACTGAGCTGGGTGGGAGTGTTGATCTGCTGGAGGGCAGGAAGGCTCTGCAGGGGGATCTGGACAGGCTGCATTGATGGGGAGAGGCCAGAGGTCTGAGGTTCAGCAAGGCCAAGTGCTTGTGCCTGCTCCTGCCCTTGGGTCACAACAACCCCTGCACTGCTACAGGCTGGGGCAGAGTGCCTGGAAAGATGCAAGCTGGAAAAGGTCTGGGGGATGCTGGTCAACAGCAGCTGAACATGAGCCAGTGAGTGCCCAGGTGGCCAAGAAGAGCATAATGGCATCCTGGCCTGGATCAGCAGCAGTGTGGCCAGCAGGACCAGGGCAGTGCCCATCCCCCTGTACTCAGCCCTGGTGAGGCCACACCTCAAATCCTGGGTTCAGTTCTGGGCCCCTCAATCCAGGAAGGACATTGAGGTGCTGGAGAGAGTTCAGGGAAGGGCAATGGAGCTGGGGAAGGGTCTGGAGCACAAGCCTGATGAGGAGCAGCTGAGGGAGCTGGGGGTGTTTAGCCTGGAGAAAAGGAGGCTCAGAAGAAACCTTATTGCTCTCTATAACTACCCGAGATAGGAAGCTTCGGCGAGGTGTGGACTGGCCTCTTTCCCAGGAAATAAGATCTAGGACAAGAGGAAATGGCCTCAAGTTGTGCCAGGGGAGCCTTAGATTGCACATTAGAAAAAGTTTCTTCACCAAAAGGGTTTTCAAGCATTGTAACAGGCTGCCCAGGGAAGTGGTGGAGGTATTTAAAAGACCATGTGGATGTGACACTTAGTGGGCTTCATAGTGCTGGAATAATGGTTAGAGTCAAAGATCTGAATGGCCTTTTCCAACTTAAATGATCCCATGATTAAATCACAATTTAAGACACAAAGTTTTAAACATTTACTTAATTGCCTATCTAATATTGTTTCAGCAAGGACATAGAGAATATCTCCATTTTGACATATTAAAAAAACCTCTAAATGAAACAGAACAGTCATCTTAGCTTTTTGTCACTGTTACCATCCTGTGTTTTAGCATTCTAGAATGAACCAAGAACAAAATCTGTTGACTCTAATATTCCATCAAGACAATTAAACAACACCCCTCCCCCCTCCCTAAAATGCAGTTATGCCACAAAACCAGACCGGATGCTTCTACTACCCAATAACCAAAAGATATAAAAATATTTTACTCTAACTACATGCCATGCTGTTAAGAATGACTGTCTTCATAACGGCCAAATAAAAGTGAACAAAGCAAGGAACACACAATTAGAGCAGTTTAAGGCATGAAATCGCAGTTGCCTCAGAAGGCAAAATGCAGTAACCATCTTTGACATTTGCAGCATCTTTGGCAATGACTGCAGAGCCAAATCTTTGTTATCATCAGCAGTTTGCCATTTTATTTATTTTTAAGGAATTCTTTATGACATACCTCTTCTAATCACCATTTCCGATAATGAACAGGCACATATCAAGCGGTTTGCATTACAGAGCCATCAGCACAGAACAACAGTCAGAGGTGAGTGACCCCAGGGACCATCTCCACAACTACAGCAAAGCTTCTCCCTGACACTAATCCTGCCTGTCATTCTCCCACTGTGCTCTAACCACACTGACATCCGCCCACTGCACTGCAAGCTTAACGGGGCCCTTCCTGACTTTTTACTGTCTCCCCCAATCAATGGTTCAAGCGTGCTCTTTTCACCATGTCCAAATGGCAGCTTCACTCATAATCAAAGTGCATTGCTCCCGTTAAAGGGCTTCCCGAAAGGCTTCACCATTTGCATTCATTTGCAAAGCAAACTACTTTTATTCACTTTGTTCTGCTATCAAGAGTGTTCCCTGAAGCAGATAAATTGGCATAAATACAACCTGCCACTTAAAAGACAGTAAATAATAGCCAATAGTAGCAAGGATTTTATCAATCGTCCTGGTTTGGATCCATGTAGTCTTTTATTCAATGCTGAAAGCCTCAAACATTCATAGTTTTTAATACAAGAACAAAATGTCTTATCTCTGATGATTCAAACACAAGACACTTTAAGTAACGTGTGTTTATGTGAGAGATCTCACACATACATTGTTTGCATTATACAATTACACCCTGGCCTACAGAAGAAATGACATACATAGAAAATTCTCTACGTTGCAAAATAGCCTTTTACTTTTACTGGTTTAAACAAGTTAATTTACTATATACCTTTATCACATTATACTCCACATAGATATTTTATATGAAAATATTACTCAGCGATTTTTGTAAAGAAAGATTTCCAGTGCCTAATGTTCTACTTATAAAAATTCTTATCACCGTAATTAAAATAACGAATTCTTCTAAAGAGCTCTGGTAAAAAGCCTTTTGTTAAAAATCCAGCCAAATTTCACACTTCAAAATTAGGGTTAATATGTAGTTTACTGTAATTTTCTATTTAATTGATACTAAAACTTGGTGGGGGTTTTGTTTGTGTTTTTTTAAAAAATAGATTCACAGCTACATTCACAGCTATTCTCTCTTACCATATCCAAAGCATATCTAAGCAATTACACCTAGAAATCAAGATGATCTTTCAGTGATATACAGATGTCGGAAGCTTTCTGCTAAGTTTTATTTTCAGACTTTTTTGTAAGCTTTGATTTGTGCTCACTGTTTTGCTAACCACTTGTAAATATTACAGAACTCTTGAGGTTATCTTCCTAAATAATAGACAAAACTACAATAATTCTGTAGATCTGTAGTTAATTACACAGCTAATTCAGGACACTCGAATTCATTAGCTACATTAAAATATCAACTTCTTAGTCTTATTTCAAGCTGATGATAATTTTAGAATGTGAAGATCTAAAACATTTCTAAACTTGGAAAATCTCTGAAAAAGCTTTTTTTCTTTTTTTTTTAGAAAATCCACTCTCAACAGCAAAAGCTGTAAAGGAGGTTTTGTGAATTTGCAATTCCTCAGCAACAGTTAATTGTGTCTTTAGATGCAACAGCGCCTACTGTGATCCAAGTACTACAAGCAGCTACGAGGGTGGTCATGGTGTGAATGTATTCTCCCTGTTCTAATCTGTAGCCAACTGTAACTGCGAGAGTCAAATGAATGCATAAACATACTGCTTTGTCACCTAAAACCATGTGTGTCCAATATTACTGAAACACTGGGCCAAAATTCATCTCTACAGTAAAGCAGTGGAAGACACCACATGGTGAGGGGACAGCTGTTGTTACTACACAAGCATTCAGATTTTGCATCCAAAAAGCCCCATTCTGGGATTAACTCTCCATACTGAATACAAAATTAAAACTAGAGAATTATTGTCTAAAGTCTTTAAAATGAAAATAAGTGTAGATATAAAAAAATTCATAGCATTCCCATAAATAATAATCCTTTAGCATGATTTATCGTACATAGCTGGCAATATTGAGGGATTAGTTCACTCAAACCACTATGCACCTTCTATAGAAAAGAAATATGAATGTGGTTTATTGTTCAGAATCACTCTTACATGTGCATCTGCACTTGGCAATTCCATACCACCTCTTTCAGCATGACAGTTTTACACTATTAGAATTTTTTAAAATATGAGCAACACTATTTTCAATTACATTAAAAGCAAGTTTTTAGACAACAAAGCACTTCTTGTCAAGATAAGCCTGAATCATTTAATCCTGTTAATAGGTATAAAACTATATATGCTTTTATTGATAAAATGGGAAAGTGGCTGGTATTTGAGAGTTTTTAAGGAAACTTTCAGAGTCTTTTACAGTACCTTGACATTGAAATAATTTGATTTTTCTAGATTAAATTTTTAGATCTAAAATTTAGATAATTTCTTCCTGTCATCAATATACTGTATATTCAATTAAAATCACTGTTGTATGGAAGTTTGGTTAATGTTTCAATCTATTTAGAACTTTGTGCTACACTTAATTTAATTTTGGTGATTCACTGATTTTGAGCATATCTAGTGCATGATCTTGTAAATAAAACATGAGGCAGCATCTATTTAAAAATACCTACACAAATATTTTTAGACCAAGGGTCCTAGTAAAACTGTGGACAATTTTGCAAATCAGAAAACATTTAACCTACTGGATGGTGGTGTTTTGGTCCAGTAACTAAGGAACAGAATGTGAACGTTTTCCTGATTTAAGTTTTTGCTCATAATGTCTTATTTTTATTACAATATCCTTCTATATTGTTACAATTTCGTGCTTTACCTATAAGAAGTCTGAAGTCAGCCTTGTTTTATCTAGTCTAATACACATTTGGCATTGTGATCTAGCTGTTACTGAACACAAAGGTCTTGCTCTAGTTCTAAAGATCTGTTGTGAAGCTCTCAAGATCAGCTAAAGGGTATTAATGACCTGAACTCATATTCAAAGCCACATGTTCATATGTAACCCTTTGGTCCTTCAAAACTCTTATTCATATACAACTTTCACAAGTACTGTTTTTATTAGGTGAGCCAAAAAAAGACAGCTATGGTGTTTCAAAGAATGGTCAAAGCAGGTCAGTCAGCTCATCATTTGTGCTCAAGGAGTGCAGCAGCAGAAAACTTTGTGATAACAAGAAAGATTATGTTTGTCATTCATTCTTTCCAGTACCACCCTGCTCTGAAAAAACAGGGACCATATGCACATATGGGAGTTAGATGAAGGCAAGCATATAGATTACCTACGCTTCCCCTAATATTCTCCCAACTCCAATTATTTTCATCTCAAGCAATTTCTCTAGCCTGATATATTTTATCTATTTAGATTTATTTATCTTAATTAATCTGTTTTTTCCATTTTCCATAAAACTAAGTAAACTTTCTGGATTTGCAACATCATGTTCATGAGGAGCTGCACATATCTGCTACTCACTATATAAGAATTTAAGAATTCAGCTTATTTTGTGTTTGAACCTGGCTCCCACTAGCTTTGATGACATTTTGCTCTCAGCTTTCAGAGAGTCACCTCCAAACAGTCTGCATCTACTAACTTCCATGTCACTTAACAGATTTGTTCAAAATACCCCTCAAGAATATTCCTCTCTAAGTTGTCTCTTTCTGGCTAAAGAGTTCTGATCTACTCAGCTGTAAGGCCATGTTACACATAATACTTGCCACTATGCCTTTTTCTAAACCACCTGCAATGCCATTGTAACCAACCTCTTTGAAATGAAGTACCAAACTGCAAGAGCAGGATTGATTTTAAGTTATACAGTGGAATGTGGATTCTTCTGTTTTGCTCTCTATTATTTTCTTAATAATTTCTGACAATTTGCATTGGTTTTTGGAATGATCCTGAGCTGATGTTTCCAATGAAGCCAGCACTGATAACTCCATCTCCCGTCTTTTAATTAATTATTTGTCTGGGAAATAGCCTTTCTATTATTCCATGACTGTTTTCTTTCCTTAGACAACTATGAACCTTTTTAAACCCTTCTGGAAAATAAACAGACATTATCAATCAGATGACCTTCTCCCTGCATGTCTGTTAAACTTTCTATGAAGCACAAAGGGTTTAAGGCAGACTTCCCATTATAGAAGCAATGTTCAGGACTCCCTGCAGGTCATATTTACCGGATGCTCACGAATTCTTCTCTTTGTATCAGTTTTTTTTAGTTTTCTCTAAAGAGTTGTTGAAAGTACAGGCCTGTAAAGGTCCCTGAATTCCACTGACAACTTAATAAATATGCAGAATGACACATTTGCCATTTCAGTCCCCAGGCACCCATGAATATAAACAGTTACTTTAATTATTTAATCCTTAAATTTTCTTTGAGCTCTGTGTCGCACATCCTCTGGTTCCAGTAACTTAAATAATTTAATCTTAAACAATATATTACAGAGGTTTAAAGGAACATTAATTTTAGAATTTTTCAAAGCAACTACATGTAAACATCAAGATATAAGTAACTGTCTTCTCTTATAAAGTTGTCAAAATAATAACCTAACCAAAACCATTTTTTGTTTATACTATTCCTCAGACAGGAATGCCTTTGTCATTAAAAGCATTAAAATATTAAACAATATACATAAGTAGACAACAGCTCCTAGAGAAGAGTGGGGAACCTAAGAACAGAAGCATGAAGTTTCATTTGCCTCAGTATCAGGTCTTCTACCACATGCAGCAGCAAATATTTTAGGACAGAGATTCTTTCCTTGCTCACAGCTGTCCCCAGCACGGATTAGCAATTTCCTAAGCATGAAGTTGAATCCATTTTGGTTACAAAGACAATGATGAAGTTGTCCACTCTCCTCATCCCACTTTTGTTCTAAATCAACATCATAAGCTGGCTTTCTACACATTCAGTTTCTCTTACCATACCCTGATGCCTTTTCATTTCTCGGTCCCATATATTTCTGCTGTGCTCTACAGCTTCAGATACAATATAGGAGGGAGAAGGAAAAAAAAACACGTTAAAAAATAAAACCCACCAAAAACCTCACTACCAGGAAGTCATGTGATTTCTTTACTTTCTAAACCCACAGCTGAAGAGAGTCCATAGGAAAAGATAGTATTCCTTGGAGAGATTTTTCTAGACCTTGCCTGTTTGAGAATGAGGATTCCACAGAGATTTCAATTAGTGCTGCTCTGAATAACTCTGTTATCCCTTGCAATTCACTGCACTATAGACCATTTCCAGTACTGAACAGATCCTTGCAGATTTATATGAAACTCCTTTAGCGACATTTTGCAATAACAAAAATGTATCTGTTTCTTCTTCTTGACAAGCATTACTCTAAAGATTTTCCTTTCCATCTCAACATTACTTTGTGTCTATAAGAAGTCTTGCTGACAGAACCTGTCAAAACCTTTATAAAATCCAAGTGCATTGTAAAGCTCTAATAGTAAGGCATAACTTTTCTTTAAATTCACACTGACTTCCTACTATTATTTTTAAATTGGCATTCCTAATAGTACCATTCATTTCATAACTTAAAAAAATTACCCAGTATGGAATTCATGCTAACCAGTCTGTACTTCCCAGAATCCTCAAGCAAGCTCAAAAATTGGTATCCTATTTCTATCTTTCATTTCAAGGCTCATTTAAGTAATTGCTAAAATATTAACAGCAGTATTAAATGGATTTGATATTGGAGTTCTTTTCAGGTCAACGAATGGTGAAGACCATTGTTCCAAGCAATTTGTTATTTATCATCCTCAGATGAACACTTCAATCTAAAACATTCCCTTTTCACTTGTCTTCAATACACGATGTCAAAAGTCTTTAAACTTCTTGTAGTAAACATGGGTGAAAAGGACTTTTGGCCCTAGCATCTTCCTGAAACTGCTTTATATTTTGATCATCCAGTATTTCTTCAAAATCCTTGATAGTGTTCCTTTCTCTATTTCTTGGGAAAACAAAAAGTTGTCATTTTTTGTTCTTGGGCTTACCTTATTCTGGATTTGCATAAGCCTTTCCCTTTCTGAAGCTACTCACTACACTGACCCCCCAAAGCAGCTATCTTCACTTTTTAGTCTGAGACAAGAATACCTTAATTCCAGTAAAATGGTTATATTTGTGATTCCTCTTCTCGCCACCATATTAATTATTCACAATTTTGACAATTTTATCTTCAAGCCATACATTAACCCATCCTAACTGCATGTCAACAGATGATCTGTAAGCATTGAAACAAACAAAATCAATCCCCTCATCGAAAAAAACAGAACCAAAACTCAACTCCGAGAGTTTAAGCATATTACAAACCAAAAAGCAAATATGTCCATAAACATATAATGCCAATACAACACATCCCATACATTTTAGTGAAAACAAAACCAGTTGCCATCTATTCAGAAACAACAACTAAAACATTTGTTTACAAGTACACTACACAGCTAAAGCAGGTCAAAAAGTAATTACTATTCAATTCTCTCATTTCTAAGATGTGCCTCTCTCTATATATATATAAATATATCCACACATATCTTATTTAACCTCGGCAGGAAGCTGTAATGAATTAGAGATTCTCCCACCACCACCTTCAGCAGTTTTATTTGGTGCTGCCAGGGTATTCCTAGATTTGAATAAGCCATACCTTAAGACTGAAGAATTTGTGTTCAAAAAGACAGGCAAAAAAGCAGGGAAGGAGGAGGAGGAGAATTAAATATAAATCAAGTTAAGAACCAGCTACATGGAGCAGTAAGACACTTTTTAAATTTATGACTATATTCAGAAAGTTGCAGATAGTTGAAAAACAGTATTAATCAGTCATCTTACAGAAAAGGTGGCAAACAGAGACTTGAAAATGAAGCACAAGATGTGCTGTATACTCACAAGATGAGTGCTATTATTCTACATTCATTCCAACATTTCTGCCTTTCACTTCCAGCCACTGGCCTTTCTCTGTCTTCCTCCCAGACCAAGCAAACCTTTAATAACAAGTATTTTCTCCCATAAAGGTCCCTCTCCAAGTATCAGTAGATACCATTTCTAACCCTTCAGTAATTTCTAGATTTTCTTTATATCTATTTTACACCTTTTTTAATGTAAATCTCTAAATGACAAAAAAAAAAAACATTCAGAGTTGATTTTCCTTCCCCCTTCGTACTCATTATTTATTCCTACTTCAAGAATTCAGAGCCAAGAGTTCTGAATATTGACTTTAAAAACGCTCCAGTTCTTAATCGATAATCTGTAGAGGAAGGCACAGCAAAGCAGAATTCTTAGGTTTTGCAGAACAAGAATACCTCAAAAACAACTTTATATTACTTTAATAAAAATACTTTTTTGTCAATAGAGCTAAAAGTCCTCAAAAACAATGACTTGTTAATGCCTAGTCATTGATATGAAGTAATCTGGTTAAAGCTACATCACCTTTGAAAAACAGGGGATGTAAAAGAATGAGAACAGTATTTAGTTGGAAAAATCTTTAGAAATATGACAGAAAAACTGAGAATTTTTTATGAGCTGACTGGGGGCAGAATTTTGGTATCCAAGGCAGCCTCTCTGAAAGGAGGTGAGGAGCTGCCCTGTGCTGGGTACTGCAGACCCACTGCAGGACAGAGCTGAGCCCATGAGCCAAGCTGGCATCTCTGGGAACCTCTGGTGGCACTGTATTTAGGAATGGGCAAAGTGCTGCCCAGCAGTGTGAGGGGAAGTGTGAGGAACAGCCCTGCAGGCACCAGGGTCAGAGGAGGGCACAGAGTCTCTGGCAGCCTGTGGAATAGACCATGCTGGAGTAGAGACCCATGCTGCAACCTGTAGAGGACCCACACTGGAGCAGGAAAAGGTGTGAGAAGGAAGGAGTGGCAGTGAGGACCTGTTACAGACTGACCAAATGCTCCCTACCCCAACCATCCGGGCCACTGGGAGCAGGGAGGAAGGAGAAGAATTGGGAAAGGAGTGAAATTGAGCCTTTGACTTCAAGGGGAGTGGGAGAAAGGTGTTCTAGGTCTTGTCTTGATTTCTCACAATCCAGCTCTATTTTACCTGGCAATAAATTAATTTTTTCCCAAGTTAAGTCTATTTTGTACCATCAAGTCTATTTTTTGTACCACCAATGGACTGCTTGATCTCCATACCTTTACCTCAACCCATGAGCTTTTTAATATTACTTTCTCAGCCAATTGTATTGAGAATAAGAAGTGAAAGAGTGGCTGGGTAAGGACCTGGCAGCCAGCCTCACTACACCCACTGAAGAATTATGAAGTACCAAAATAAATGGTTTGTATCTAGGAGAAGTTCTGGGGAATAAGTTTTTGGTGATATCCCTTTAAAACTACAGATTACTAGCATCTACAATTGCTGCTGTTGGTTGCAACACCAAAATACCAGATTTTAAGTAAAACTCTCTTAGCAATAAAAAATGCAGATCTATCTCCCTAAGAAATAAATATAAAAATTTTATTACTTATTTGCATAACCTAACAAACTGGTTGAATTTCCTATGCCAACTAATGATAATTTTAATAAAAAGTTACTCCTGCAGTGATTTAGGTGCTTCTGAAAAAAAATTATTCACAATTTTTCTTTTTTTTACTATGTAATAAAAAAGGAAAATCTTCCATGGATGTCTACAATTCTAAAAATCGTTGTCATCGCTATTAAGTGGCAGAACATACTGGTTAGCTTCGCTTAAATGCTGAAGCCCTTTCATGATCTCAAAGGTTCAAAGAGATTACAGATAAAAATCACAATTCTGTAAAACACAGAAAAAATGAGCACATATGAAAAGGACACACAACCAAAAAAAATGTCATTAGACCATAAATGTCCCCATTTAAAGTCAGAGAGCAATTACTCCCTACATAGCCCGCACATAGAAATCAAATATCAGAAGCCTAAATTAACCAATGAACTTTCTACCCCTAGTTTTCTTTAACTAGAATTGTTCGGAAGAATCACTTCTATTTCAGTTTTACTTGATCAGGAAGATACAAGACATCACTTATATCTGATGAACAAGATGTTACTCTCAGAATACTTTCTTACAGTCAGTTAAAACTGACTGTAAGAAAGTATTCTGAGAGTAACATCTAATTCCATTCACCATGGAATTGTTGGAGACTAGGATTCAAGTCCATGAGTAAATATACACCACTTAATACAGGGAGCTGAGCAGCTGAGGTTGGAAGGCACCTCTGGAGGTCATCTGGTTCAACACTTGGCTCAAGCAGGTTCACTAGAGCTAGCTGCAAAAAATCATAACCAGTTTTTGAATATCTGTCTCCAAGGAGGGACTCCACAACCTCTCTGGGCTACCTGTGCCAGTGGTCTGCCACTCCCACAATAAGAGAGCATTCCTGATGTTCAGAGAGACACATTTGCAACCACTCTTCTATGCTGAGCCACAAAGACCTGTTAGAACAGCTGAATGTGGATGAAGGTTCAAGTGATTTATCAAACAGGAAATTGTTAAGAAAAATAAAATGTTTTTCAAAGTTATACTTCTTAAAATTCTACATAGTTTTCCTACATTATACTCCTTCTCCTTTCCTAAGCAGATCCACCAGTCATGCTGACACTGCTGTTGAAGACACTAAGTTAGGAGGTTGGAACTGGAACTGAAAGACTGTTATGGTTCTAGCCAGAACAGGGTTAATTTCTGCAGTAGCCAGAATGAAGCATGATTAGGACTCAGAGGTTATTCTATACCACCTCATGTCATCTTATGGGGACTGGGGAAGGGCTCCCTTACCGTTGGCAGGGGCAGAGGTCAGATATTGTCAGGGAGTTTCTGTGGGAGTTGAGCAATCACATGTGTTCATCTTTTCCTGTAAATTCTGTCATTATTGTTGTTGCTGTTCACCTTCTTATCTCATTGCTGTTTCCAGTAAATTGTTCCTATCTTTATCTTGTGTGCCTCCAATTCTCCTCTGCAGCCCATCACAGGGAGGGGAGGAGTGATCAAGCAGCAGCACATGGTTTGGAGTGTTTCATTGAGAACCCTAAATTGGGAAATAGCATTCCAAACCCACAACACTGTTCTGCGATGTCCTCTCCAATAACAGTCTCTTTAAAAGATACCAAGAGCTGTTTCTTGGTAGTGAAGCTGCTGTGTCCTCACCACAGCATCTAACTGAGGCACAGTTCATGGCAATACCTGAACTTCTGTAACAGAAAGAAATATAACTAGAGGTTCATTCTTAAGGCTCTTTTCAGGCCTAAGATACAATTTTTCATGAAACAGGACTGAACACCAAAAAAAAAAGATACTCTAAAATTCTGGTTCTTTGCAAAGACCAGCATATCTTAAGAACTTTATGAATTTGGTAATTGGAGTGGCATTAAATATAGTGCATGATACTTTCAATTTATACATAAGCTGGAAACTCATCAACTGCAAGTGATATAGAACCATGTTTACTGGCAGAAGGGTCACTATAAACTTCCACTGTTATTCAGAGATCAAAACAACAAAAGATTCTACCAAATGGATGAATTAAGATCCTTCCAGAGACACAATCTCACTTTAGGCCAGGTTTTGTTTTCCTTAATCACAGTTTTCCGATAATATTCACACCCCTACAGCCAGTAAACTAACAGAACAGAGTAACACAACACAGAAGAGGGATATGAGCACGTGGCTTATTATTATTTACCAGAAGTTTATTCTGGACATTAGAAAATGCTTCAATGTGATTTTCAGCATGCTAAAAGAACCTGGAGGGTTCAGAGGGGAAAAGAAAATCTTAATCTATTCTGATAAGGACCTTGTTACACAGCAAGTTCTCTCTAGCATTAACATAAAAATGTGTTAACTAGCTGTTCGCAATGCATCAACTCAAACCATTTTCTTTTAAAAAGAAGGAGCTAAAGCCAAAGTAGTAAAGCATCTGTCTCTAGCAATAGACACCTGAAAAAGGCCACTGCTCTACAATGTAGTTTTTCACACTTCAGGTTCTACCAGGCTTTAGGTTTAGACTTAACACAAAGCTTTCCATAACCTACAGCTGTTAACATGACCAAGTACATGCATGGATGTTTCAAATACCAATCTATACTACCATAAAGCAATCTGAGTATTCATCCTCTGAAATAGGTAGTTTTTAAAAATATAAAAAATAATTTGAATTCCAACATATTTTTATGGCTTTTGAAATTAAATTGTTCCATCATATTTACACAATGCCTAAGTAATTGTTTTTCTTTTTGTCATTACAGCAAACCATGAGGGGGAAAAGGTTGCCACATTCTCAAAATCAAATCTACTTTTGCATCATGCATGCCAGAGGAAAAATGTCACAATTAAATGGTTCATAAGTATAACACTAAAATTACTATTTAAGTCAATGTAATTGAACAGAAATTAAAATGTAGTTTTTAATTGCATATTACAACTTAAATGGTAGCACTTAGCAGAAAGTGTTAACTCATTTATTTTTTAATTGTTAGCTGCTTCAAGGCAATTGTTTTAATGCAGAAAAAAGTGAGAAGCTCTTCAGTAAATTTGATTGTAGGACACTCAGGCATGTAGATCAAATAAAATATAGGTTGAATAGGTAATTAGGTTTGGCCTGTGATACATTAATGTGGAGACAAATTCCAAAAGAAGGAGAATGAATGCTTTTCATTTCATTCGCTCTCAAACACCACTCTATTTGGATTCTTAAATGCAGTTTGGAAGGTATTTCCATTTGATAGGAAACATGAAATTGAAAATCTTCTGTAGTACATAGGTCAATGAATTCTTCAGGAGAATTTTGTAAATTTCATAAACTTCAATAAGTACATACGGTAGTAAGTCTCAACAGATTGCATGTAGCAGCTTATTTCATAATTACTTGACACATCAAAAATCTTCAGCCATGCTAAATGCACTGGAGAAGACAAGCCCAAGGGCATGCAGATACATTAAAGCATATGATTAGTCCTTACTAATAAGGAGTGTTTTTCCTTGCAAAGTTATTATTTTACTCATGAAAGTGTCAAATATTTTACAGCATCAGGATGCATACTCTTCTTTTAAGTACAACATGGCATGTTATGGGTATTCTGAAAACATTAACATACGGTATTTAAATACCATTCAATACAGTAAACCATGCTGTGATGGTGTCATAATGACCAAGATACTATTACACAGCTAATCCTACTGACTGCTCTGCAGTGCTGTCCTCTTCTCCCTCTTCTATCCTTTGTCCAGCTTTTCTGTCAGGCTTCCTGGCACAATTTATCATAAGCTCAAGATTTTACCTCAATAACTTTTGGATTTTTTTGGTTTCATGGGGTATTTTTACATTGGTCTGTTGCTGGCAACATATTTCTTCTACCTTCATCCATCTTAAATAGCTTATCCAAAATCAGGGGGCTTTTTGTGTTCCTTTATTTCCTTTAAATATAGTTTTAACTGTCTCCCTCTGAAGTATTTCACCACTACACATAATGTCTAAATAATGTTCTTCCTTTCACATCAAATGCAACTAAATTCTTTTACTCGCAGTGCTGTCTTGCTCTAATGCCCTAAACCTGCCTAAATATTCTGATGTCTTGATATTTAACTCAAATGCAGGAGGTACTTTGCACCTCAAAGTTTGTAGACATACTGTGGAATCCAGTAGTATGTAAGTAGGCTAAAACCCAAAGGAAAAATTCAGCACCCTTCTACAAAGGGACAAGATGTCCAAAGATGATAACATTCTGCTATGAAGAATACCAAAACTAGAGATTTGCTTTCAACATACAAGTTCACTTTTGTAGAGAATAAAAGGAGAATGGTAACTAGCTGACAACCTAACAGATGTTCTGACATGGCTCAAGACAAGTGAGAATCTTGGCTATGAAGCAGAAAAAAAAAAGAAAAGGAAAGGAAAAATAAAAAATCTACTGTCCCAGCAGAACATGCCCGAAAGATTCAGAAATATTATATGCATTTAAGACCCTAAATAGGCTACCTGGAAAATGTTATGAACATAGCCCATACTAAACTCAACTTCAGTTCTGTTTTCCAACAGTCTTAAGTTGTCAAGAAATAACGAAAGGGGTGGGGGGGAATCTGAGAAGTTTTCATGTATTCATAAAACACAAATCTGTGATGACAACTTCAAGCAGAGCACTGCCAAAAACCTCCCAAAATTCAAAATTGTTAATTGTCATGAAATAGTATACACGTAATTGAAAATAAGGGAAACACTAGTAAAACTAGTTAAAACATATAAACAGTGAACCTGCCTGTCAAATTCCCAAATATAACCACAAAGTTTGCACTAATTAGAAATCAAAGGGAGCCTTTTTTCCATATGCACAGATTTTCCTTCCCATAATTTGTGGCCATTTGAAAATGTCCCATTAACGTCAGTCTCATTCTTTCCGTGCTCACTTTTTCATTACCAGGCAAATTTTCCAACCAAGGACAATAAAAAAAGTGCTCAAGGTAGAGATATACTGCAGTTACTCATATATATCCAGACATTGAGACCAGCATCATTAAAACAAACTGAAACACACTCATACACTAGATGCTACAAACCTAGATCCTCTAATGATATATTTTCTTTCCAGACCTATTCCAGATTTCCAATGTGAATTACAAATATCACCAAGTAAACAGTAAAAACTGAAGCATTATGTTTTCCCTGTTCATGTTTGTATTTGTTTTTTTTTAAATAAACCCAGACATAGAGTTTACTTTATTATCAAAAAGAACACCACCAGGAGAACTTTGGATGGCCAGAATGCTCATGTTCCCTAAAGAAGTCTGTAAAAGAATCTGATGCTATACAACACATCAGGTAAATGCACACTGTAAATGCATGCTTACTTTGTGAAAGTCTGGAGGCTGGAAAAACGCAGTACTCAATTGCAAATGATGCAAGAATATCCACTCCTTCACAATTTGCATCTCAAGTCATGGTATTTAAAAAATTATGCGTTTTGGAAATTATAGAAAGTGCCATCACTAACATGATAAACTAACCTTACTACAATGCACCATTTCTCATACTCTGCCAACTTTAAGAGTGCTCTCCTCTTTTGCAGGTTTGGATAAGTAATATATTACGCAGTAGCATTTTGTAAGAATGGTTTTGGACACAACTCCTATTCCTTTAAATGGAATACAATTGCATGCTCAAGTATGAACTGAGACTTTAAAGACTAAAGGTGATCTTTTCAAGACTGTATCCTGCGTGACAAAACCCATAAAGAAAATGGTTAATTAACTGGATTGAGATTGTCTGAAAATTCTGAAGTGACAAAATGCTTATATCAGTATTGTTATTGTTCTTAAAAATTGTTCCTTAGCAAGGCAGGATTACATATTTATCTTCAGTATGATAACAAAAGCCAAACATCTCTCACACTGTTCAGTTTAATTTTAGTAATTGGGAGTTTACCATAGATTACAATTTCTATAAATAAATTTGACCAAACCTCACTATATTTATGGCCCCAGGAAGAAAAGGAAAGGAAAGCAACAGCACTATGCACTGTGAAAGAAAGTAAGATGCTGAATCTAACCAGATTTTAATTGGTTTGTCTGGAAAATGTGATATAGAAACACCACTATAGATTTACACTTACAAATTAAAACTGGATTTGTTTAAAGCTAACTTCCTTCTCCACCTTAAAGATAGCTAAAATCATATGAAGAAAAGTAAGTAACTATTTTGCAACAGTTTGCACTTTTCAAATTCATGTTAAAAAGCCAAAAAGAGCAGCAGTGAATTGAACTACAGAAGTCAGTGCTATAAACTGCAAATTCTTTCTGATCCCTGAGTTGTGGATCCTATGAAAATCCCATTTCAGGGATATTTAACATCCTTGCCTCTCATTTGTTGCCAAAATTATGAGGATACAGGGATTGCTGAATTGCACTCTCCCTTCTCTTGGATGGACAGGCAAGTGGGGCAAGGTCACAGTGATTAACCAGCTTTCATATCTTCCAGCTCCTACCCCTGATATGTGCAATTGCTCCCTTCTGCTTCTTTACTCTTCCTTTTTAGTTGAGATAAGAGTGACTTTGTTTTGGGAAGTGAGTGAGGGAACTCCACCTAGGAAAACCAGGATTTCCACCACCCCCTGACTCCAACTGGGCTAAATCAGAGCAATCCCATCAGGTGTTTTTCTACATCTGCCCAGGCTGAGAGGAAAACAAAACTGGTGCAACAAAAACTATTAATTACAAAAGCACTGCACATTTTCTTGCAAATTTATGCAAAATGGACATGACCTTCAGGACAGAAGAGACACCAACAATGACGAAAGTCAGATCTTCAAGGATTGACTGGGAAAGCTCAATTTCCAGTTTCTCCTCACATAAATGAGGTTTCTTTTCTGTCAACTACCATCTTTTTCTGTGATAGACAACTACCATGTCAATCTCAGAAATGCAACAGGACTCGATACCTGACATAGATTAACAAATCCAACCTGAGCTACAAAAGTTTATGTAAAAAGCTATACAGCCCTAATCTGGACCCAGACAGGTGCCTGAATTGAGATTATAGTACTGCCCAGTGCAGAAACAGAGATGCATCTTAAAAACACTGTGTGTTTGTCCTCACAGGTTAATACTTTGCACAATTAAATGGAGCTCTTTGGTAGTTTTCAGCTGACAGACTCAAAAAACTGAGGACTACATACTGAAAGTACATGTGTGAAACTAGTCAGATTGAATTATGGCAGCAAGTCACATCAATCACTTCTTCTGGAACACAGATTCAGTTGGAAAACTACTGAAAGCTAAAATTTGACACCACAACATCTATAGCATGGTGTTGAAATTAGTGTATTACTCTTGTCTGTACAAGACAAGAACCCATGCCATTATATTTAATTAGAAGGAAAGTTTAAAAACTCAATCAAAATCAGGAAATATCAGGCAAATGTCAACTGTATTGCCTTAATTCAACACATATGCATGGCTGATTTATGTTTTTAACTAGTGCATAACTGTTTATATAACATATTGTTACTATCTTTAGGAATGTCCTTAGGGAAATATATATTTTGGCTCTTTGTTTCCTTTGCAATCTAGACTGAATTTTGGTTGTGCTGTGAAACATACCATTTCCAAACCCCCTTATTTTTCTGGCTGTCATCTCAAATAATTTCTCTATATCACTTAGATAAATTTTAATATTATCTTTAAATGTTCATAGCATGACTTTCTTGCTTGCAGTTCTAACCGGTCTGAGCATGGGACATTTGAAAGCAGGATATTATCGAATGATCTATATTTAAAACCACACCATTACTTTTTAAAAATACAAGAATAAATAAAGAAATAAGGTTTCCTATGCTTTGTTAACCTAACCTAACTAAAGGTCAAAGAGAGAAAGCCAAAAAAGAAAATACATAAATTACACATACTTACATAGCAGTTATTCAGTTCTTATTTATTCATAGTCTTTACATAGTCATGACCTATTTCAGGCAAAACTCTAACTCTTGGTTTAATGCTTACTATCTGTGGCATTTGTCTCAGTCACAAAAACTATTTTCTCTGAATCTAATGCTAGGAGAAATCCATTATTTCATTATGTGTTTACAAATACAATTTGTTCTTTGAAGTATATTTGCCATAACATTGAAATCATCAACTTGAGATGCTAGTAAAAGAATATATCATTATCCTATCATTTTATTCTTTAAAAAACCAAGGACTAAAAAGCCTTGCATGTTTAATACTGCAGATTAAATTAGATTCCTGACCCTAATGATTTGATATTCACAGCTCAAAAGCAGACAAGCCTTATTCTAGATTTAAATATGTGGGTCATCCTCTCCAAGGAAAACTCAATAATTAAAAATAATATTTTTTTAGAATCACATTTATTCTCTCCTTAAAGCTATTCAAGTCCAAAGTAAAGTACTTAGAGACTTAAATACTAAGATAGAAGCCTGAAAATAAGGTTATTGCCTGCATTTAAGGAAAGATGACTCAAAGAGTACATAAAACTAAATAAATTTATTGTTTCTAAACAAATAAAAAATATACCAACTGGATAGAAATATGCTAAATACACTAATTTCCTAGAAATACACTGCTCTGGTTCAACAGTCACATAAAGAGAAATAAATTAGCCAGAAAACCAACAAGCACTTGGCTGTTAGTTAAAACGCTTGAAAAATTGAAAAAAATCTTTCTGGTTTCCTTCTGTTCATTAGGCTGAGTTAGTGGCTAGCAAAGAGGAAAAGAAACAGGAATAGAATCACTAATACATTACATAAACATTTTAGAATAACCAAGGTGTCAAACTATTTAATTGGTATATCCTGTTCTCTTCATCACCAATATAACATGTACCAAAAGGATACCTTTTCCACACTCTCCCTAGGTGCCAGGGAAGGTCATGGAGCAGATCCTCTTGAGAGCCATCACATGTGCAGGACAACCAGTGAAATCAGGCCCAGCCAGCACAGGTTTGTGAAAGGCAGATCCTGCTTGACTGACCTGATCTCCTTTTCTATGATAAGGTGACACACTTAATGGATGAGTGAAAGGCTCTGGATGTGCCCACCTGGACTTTAATAAAGCCTTGGGCACCATTTCCCACAGCATCTCCTGCAGAAGCTGACTGCTCATGGCTTGGCCATGGCTGCTCTGCTGGATGCACAGAGAACTGTTGGGATGGCCGGGCCCAGAGGGTGCTGCAGAATGGAATTACATCCAGTGCTGCTCCCCAGGGCTCAGTGCTGGGACCAGTTCTGTTTAATATCTTTATCAATGATCCATGTGAGGGGATGGAGGACACCCTCAGTGAGTTTGCAGACACACTGAGCTGGGTGGGAGTGTTGATCTGCTGGAGGGCAGGAAGGCTCTGCAGGGGGATCTGGACAGGCTGCATTGATGGGGAGAGGCCAGAGGTCTGAGGTTCAGCAAGGCCAAGTGCTTGTGCCTGCTCCTGCCCTTGGGTCACAACAACCCCTGCACTGCTACAGGCTGGGGCAGAGTGCCTGGAAAAGATGCAAGCTGGAAAAGGTCTGGGGGATGCTGGTCAACAGCAGCTGAACATGAGCCAGTGAGTGCCCAGGTGGCCAAGAAGAGCATAATGGCATCCTGGCCTGGATCAGCAGCAGTGTGGCCGGCAGGACCAGGGCAGTGCCCATCCCCCTGTACTCAGCCCTGGTGAGGCCACACCTCAAATCCTGGGTTCAGTTCTGGGCCCCTCAATCCAGGAAGGACATTGAGGTGCTGGAGAGAGTTCAGGGAAGGGTAATGGAGCTGGGGAAGGGTCTGGAGCACAAGCCTGATGAGGAGCAGCTGAGGGAGCTGGGGGTGTTTAGCCTGGAGAAAAGGAGGTTCAAGATAGATCAGACAACAAGATAAAATGGTCTCAAATTGCACCAGAGGAGTTTTAGATTGGATACTAGGAAAAATTTCTTCACTAAAAGACTGGTCAAGTATTGGAACAGGCTACCCAGCGAAGCAGTGGAATCACTGTTCTTGAAAGTTTCCCAAAGACTGACAGATGTGGCACTTAGACGTGGCTTAGTAGTGAACATGGTGGTGCTGAGTTGGACTAGGTGATCTTGAGAGGTCTTTTCAAACCTAAATGATTATATCATTCTAACTTACCAATATTTCATCACTAGAATTCTGTTGCATAGAAGAAAAATACATACATTTGCTCCATACCTGTCCACTGACCTCAGACAGGAGCCAAAGAAAATAGGTAGATTTAAACAATTATTTTTAAAAGCATGTGTATAATTTTTCATTAATAGTAATAACTCTAATGTAAATATACCAACTGCAGGAGTAGTCTATGCAACAAACTGTAGAGCCTTTTTAACACGCAAACCCCAGTATTCTGCTCAGGCTGAGTCTTCAATATTTGCAGTGACACTAAGCATAAAAAGCCACAGGAAAGTCTGAACTCTTAACACTTTTAGTAACACTCTAATGCAGATTTTATTTTACTTTTTTTTAAAATGAAGCATCTTTTCAGTAACATTACATTTTTAAGAGTTTGGTAATAGAATACTGAGATTTTCACCTCAGGGTTACTAAATTCAATATGGCCCAGATCAATAATGACTCAAAGTCATCAACATTTGATGAGAATTTGGAGCTCAGGTTAAAATGTATTATGAACTTAGACTAGCTCCAATGAATAGCTTCATAACTGACACTAACATGTATGGTTGCTGGCAGTCTCAATACAGAACCTTATATTCACTGGGCACACAGATTTACTTTCTGGACCTACAGCAATCCTTCTGAGTCAGGCTTAAGACCCAGCAACTCACACTATAAGGAATCTCAGACTGATAGCTGGTTATTAGTACCTGTCCCAAGAATAAAAGAGCCTTAGAATTCAGACACACTTTTCAAATAGCATATTTGCTTCATTGCTTAGAAAGAGAAAAATTATTTCAAAGCTAGATGACCTCAGGCTGCACACCAGAACAGAATAACCCTTCCCCTCATAGACCAATTTATTATAACATCTGTTTTACACAGCACCTTAATCCTGCTAAGACAGAAACTGCTTGTTTAAGAAATTAACATTTTTTAAAAGCTTGGAAACTGTATTCAGGTAATCTGTCATATGACATCTGATTAGAACAAGCACCACATTACTTGCTACTAAAGAAAAAGCATACTCAGATTTCAAAGCAGCACAGATGTGGGAAGATCCAAGGCAGAAGAGAGCAGGTGGCAGGCTAGCTGGCAATTATAAAATGCACAAGGTTATAAAATGACTAAGACTTAATTGTCAAACCTATACATTTTAAACTAACAAAAGTATTTGTATAGCTTTTTGCCTTTTAATATTAGAAAGCAGAGAGATCTCTTCTGTAAATTTGAAGTTATATCCCTGTTCCACAGCGAGCTTTCAAATGAAACCTTCATGATTAAAAAGCTCACTCGGTTATCAATACCCTATATCTGAAACACACTGCTTTGATGGCCCAGGCTGAGAAAAACAAAAGGACAAAATGCATTTTAACCAGAAAGGAGTTCACCACCAGAATGATCAGAGTCTACAGTTCAATAATTAAGAAAAAATGGTAACTACCTCATTTCCAGCATCTAAATAAACTGTAAAATAATGCTTATGTATACTTACATATACTTTTATTTCACAGTATTTTTAATAATCCTAATTTAAAGTTTAACAGTATATCAAATGCAAGTGACTTATGCTAAGCTGCCCATGCTCCGTGCACAAAAAAGTTTTTACTACTTCTGCTTTCGTAAAATCAAGCCAGGTGTTCCTGCAATATCAAAAACACCCAAATGCCAAGAAGTGCCGCAGGATAACATGAAAAACAAAAATAATGAGAAACATCATTTTCTATCCATACATCTGGTCCAGCTGGAAAGGATCAGGCACTGTCTTTCTCCACCTTTATCTCCTCTTTACAGAGCAAACAAATATCAAAAGGTCAAAAGTATTCACCAGTCATTGAGACAGAACTGGGAACTCTATCTTCATAGATGAACGAGTGAAATAATGATATGAAATGGAGATTCCAGTGGAGATGATGAGGAATCTGTAAACCAAAAGGAATTATAATCCTGGTCCCACTGAAGACAATGATAAATCTCCCAATGATTTCTTGAAGGCCAAGATTTTCATGCAACAACAATACTCTTCACATAAGCAATGGGCTCTCATGAAAACAACATGTGTTACAAATCACATAAAATCAAATCAGAACAAAGAGTACCAGGGAAATCCCACTGAGAGAAATGATTCATCAATAGCATGATTCCAAAAACAGTGAATACACATATTCTTGCATGAATATTTGCACAAATGATTGAACAAGATCAGATGTAATAAAATATGTCCTCTAATAAGTTCCTTTTTTTTTTCCAGCTCCACATTATAGGTTGCTCAACACAGAAGTAAAGGGTTAATGGCTACTAAGTAATGGAATAGCGGCTTAACATATTCAGGCTACAAAATACTGCATCTCAAAGGAAGTCCATTCCTTCTAAATTTCCCTTAATTACTAATAAACATACATAGAACAAGTTTTCCAGTCACCTTTTAATGAGATCCAGGAAAAAAAATATTCAGAAACTTGAGTTAAGTAAATTAAGATCTCAACAACCTGTAAGATCTTTCAGACCTTTTCTTTTTCAGAAACAGAGAGCAAACATTCAGTGATAAAACAAAAATAATCTTTGAAATTAATTTTTTCTTTGCTTGTTTTGCTTTGAAGAGTTTTGTTAATCAGCATAAGAGGAAGCTTTTAGCAATTCCTCCCAGGTTCTTACTCATATTCAGTTTACATGAATAGTAGAGCCAGCACTATATGAATATGCAATTTAGTCCTAGGTAAGTATATGATTTCCTATATAGGGGGGGGGGAAAAGCCAACAACAACAAAAAAACCCTCTCTAGAGTCCCATTACTTCATTTCCATGCTCTCAAATACAACTGAGTCAGCTCACACTATTTCCAACAGATTAAGTTCAAGAACAGGACAGATGGAAAGGTTTCATAAATGATACAGGTAACATGCTCTTGGTATGTGCCTCCACCTACATGTGTTCCCAAATCTCAATTTAAGCATCCTGGCTGCAAAGCAAATTGAGTATTTCTTTCTCTCAGAATTTATGAAAGGTAGTAAGTCATAATAAATTATTATAATTTCACCGAAAACAAAACCGGAATGGACTGGAAAAGCATTGTATCTTGTTATTCCCACACAGCCTCCCTTTTTTTGTGGTCTAAAATTCCAACTATTTAACCTTCCCTCATAAATATGATTTTCTAAATTTACTATTACTGTTGACCTAGTCTTGCCATTAAGTATTCTTCTTTTTCTTTTCCAAAAAGTACAACAATTAAAACTATACTAAAAAGGTACTAAAGGTGGATGGATCACTGCTACAAAGAAATACAGAAAAATTACCTCTCTGTTTTGCAATACTGATATTATCTATCTCCCAACGGCTTGCTTTCTTTTATTATTTCATTTAATTTTCAGTTCTAACTAAAGAGTAACAGCATGGCCAGACTAGCTCCTTATGGACATAAGCCCAGTGCATTCTCAAACTTGGGCAGAAAAATAACTTTACAATGCTGTAAGCATGTTTTCATCCAGCTATATAACCTCTTGGAGAGAAAAGAGAAAACATTCCTCTTTCTCCTTCCCTTGGTAGATCATTTTACAATGCCTAAGAAGGAAGCTGTTTTCTTCTCTACAACCTGTTCTTTATCTACTTTGATACTTAAATCCTGTGGAAGCAGTAATCAAAAAGAATAAATCACAAGGAAAAAAAGAACTCAAAGTATTCAAAAATAATAAATCAACCTAAGAACTGAACCTAATCTAATCTTTCTATCAAATTAGGCACTTTGCACAGTACAGCATTTCCAAAACACTAATTCATGGATTAATAGGCACCTCTAAAGTACAAATATCAATGGTGCAGAGCAGTTGATGAGCAATATTAAATTACTGTAATCATCTACACTTGGGATGCCAACAGCAGGGAAAACAACTCCACTTGTTACTCCTGGAAGGATGACAAAGTAATGTACTACTTTATCAAGCTACTTTGATGTTTGTTGGCTGGTACACACATCCCTGAGCTACCACAGAAGACAGGGAAAAAAGAAGGTAACAGGCTTCCTTATGAGTGAAGAATGACAATCCCAAGAAAAGGTCTGATGGCAAAATGATTTATGACAGAATAACATTTTGCTAAAACAAGCAGAACTGAGAGGTGGACATTACACATCACTTGGTTTCACGTCCGTGCAAGAGGCAGAAGAGGGATGCTGATCCAGTTCACATCCATGATGTGATGAAAAATATCTATTTCTAAAATGGAATATGTGTCAAATGACAGTTAGGAAAAATTCACTTGTGGTACAACCATTTTCCCAGTGAGCTTATTACAAATCATATGACAGAGCCCTTCTCCTATTAGATAGGAGCCTAGAGGAGCAGTTTATGAATCTGTTTCCCTCCACAACTGTATTAAATGTTGATGTTGCACCCTAATAACATATTAGCTGTCAAGCAAAGGAAGCATGACTCATCAGTTTGTTCAGGTCAAACACTTTACCCAGACAGCATACCTACAAACTGCCTGGTTGTCCCTAAAAGGTAAACCCCTTTTGTAAAAGAATATGATTTTAAAAATACCCTAATTTATCAAAGCAATGAGACAATACTGAACATCCAGATGGAAGTGTAGAAAATCAAGTTTTGTTGAGGATATCTGGAAGGATGGACCTACAACTAGTTCTCCTAGCAGTGTGTCTCTGAAGACACATCTTCTATGTATTTTGTGAGAAGGTGTAAATTTATAGATGGAATAGGCCTAGTCTTATTAAGTTTCTCCATTTTCATGGAAATTCAAAGACCAACTCAATTTCTGTCTTTGGGGAGGGGAAGATGAGTTTGGGGTTCAGATGATCAAGCACACAATCAACCCAACTTTACTTCAAACACACCTGTCTTCCAAGGGAGGCAGATTTTCAAGACAGCAGACTAATTTACAATGTTTATTCTCAGTTCCAACATGAAAATTATACATTTTCAAGCTAGTATGATTCAATAAAATTCACCAGAACACAATTATACTAACTGCCACTAAGAACCCTTATCTCTGAGCAGAAAGAACCTTAACAGACCTAAATCGAATTGTTAGAATTGTTCTGTGCATCAGATAAAATGCACAAAGTACGTAATCGGTTCTATCGGTTCTATCATCAAAAGATAATACATCTGCATATTACAAAGAGAAGGTTTCTTCTTTTTCCTTTGCTTTTCTTTTAATAGAGGAGAATCTATTCTTGCAAGCAAAATCTTATTAACTGCAATTAAGAGAAAGAACCAAACCTCATACAACCTGACAGCATTATGTTCTACTAATTTCTAGTGAACAAGAATAGTATTTATATTAGAAACCATAGAGAGTTTTCATATGGCTTAAACAACGACATTCTATTATAACAACATTTCCAGTATCATTACACAAATTACACTGAACATTAATATAATTTTTTCTGTTATAGCGCTGCCAGATAATTAATACTTCTCTACACTTTAATGGTATATGAATACTGTGGTGGTATGCACACAATATTCTGTTTTCCTGAAAGGCAAGTAAATGAATCAACATTTAAAATATATAACATGAAAGATTTTGAACCTACCTTCTTTTTCTGAGTTCTGTTCCTGCCTCCCAACCAATCATCCATCTGTTCCTCAATCTCTTCAATTGAAGCTCCATGATCATAAGATGGCATATATGCACTTGATTCCAGAGCTGTGTATACAGGGAATTCTAATTTTGGTTTCTTGACTTTAGGCTTCTTCTCTTCTATATAAAAGCAAAAAAGGAGAAAAAGTAATGCTACAAGTACTGCAGGCATTACTGCAGGTAATAATTCAGAAGCAGGTTTAGCTCCTCAACTCTTAATCCTATCTTAAAACTTCCACTGAGGAAGTCGCTTCCATTTCTTCGTTAAAAAGAGAATCCGAGTTTTGCATAATAATTTTATTTTTAGTAGAAGTAAATAGCAATGCACCCACTTAGCCCCTCTTCCATTTGAACTACGTCTGAAGGGCCAGATAAGTTAGCTCTTGTTACTGCTACACCACTTGGCAAAGAAGATTAGTACAGGCAAAAGCACAGGAGCTATTTAAAAGATTCTGAAGTCCAGCTAGCTTCAAAGAACTTGGCAAAGGTAGAAAGGTGAATTTTAGACAATTCTGTATTGCTTTATGGTCAGCTATGCTAAATAGAAGCTTCTGAGTCAACAGATGGCTTCTCTATTCTCAGATTTCTCCAACCACAAATAGTTCTGTTCTAGCACTTACACATTTAGGAAGATGTAAATGTTGGGCCTCATTTCTAACACTGATTACTGTTTTCTGCTCTCTCTGCCCTTCAAATGGTATTAAATAGGAGCAGCAAACTCATGGGAAAGGAAGGAAGGACCACAATAACCTAAACCCCAGCACCTAAAAACGCATCCACTATATAAGATGATTTCAAAAGTAAGATTTAAAATGGACAATTGACAGAACTTTAGGAAAGACAAGAAGATGAGTAGCAGAAAGAAGCCTGAACATTCAGAAAGCATCCAGAAACCTCAGGTGTGCCCAGTGGGACTCCTCTGCTTTTTCCTCTTATATTCAAAATATGCTGTATTCACAATGACTAAATACTCCTAAACTGAAAGAGCTGATCTAATACTCCACTGCAATCAAGAGGGAAGTTCTACACTCCACTCCACCTTTTCACTCTCCACTGCATGTCTCTGTGCTCCTCTCTCTTCTACTGTGTTTCTACAATCATCCAATCACTCAACAAACTACTTCAATTTACTAAGCAAGTAGAAAACTACTCTCAATACTCAAACAAATAGAAAAAAATCCAAGTCATTTAAAGGTGGTGGACAAGCAAAAGAAGAACCAGACTTGTCTGAACAGTTTATCTGCCTTTGCAACCACACCCCAACACTTCAGAGGAGAAAAATCTCTTTAAAAAATTCCTAGAGGACAGAGCACTGTTCCCTACAGACTCTCGAGCAGAATTTCTCTTCCTAAAAGCATATGTGCAGAAACAGCACACTGAAAAAGACTCCACAGATTTGACAAACCCTAGGAACTGAGTATTTAAGAAAACAAAGGGAAAGAGAACTGTTTCAAGTCCAAAATGAACAGAAAAATCATATAGATCTTGAAAGTTAACAGGATGACTAATGAACTTTTAAACTTTTCACTGTTCAGAGTTTCACTGCACGTTGTTCAGAGACCTGTTTTTGTAAAGAATCTTTAACTTTACCTGTCAAATTTCAATAAATGAAATAATAAGTTAAAATTTGTATTTGAATTTTTTTAAACATCCTTCTGTAGGGAAGTGTAAAAAATATAATGAAATTACAGATACTCCTCAAAATTAAGTGAAAACCCAAAAGTTTAATACCAGCATTTGTCTCACTACGCAGCTATTAATAAAGACAACACAGGTACAATTTTTTTGTCTATTTCAAAAGGTAAATTTTACAATCAACCACATCTGTTAAATATCATCTTATTTTACTCCAAAACTGCCATGTATAATGGCTTCTAGAATCTCTTAATCTCTTAGAATCTTAAGATTTAATTGCTTAATCTCTAGAATCTCTTGTATGGGAAAGTAACAATAGCTTTACCAGCTCTCTAGTGCAAACACTGATACTGGCAAAAATATTCTAGGAAGTTAACTTCAATGACAATTTTCACCACCTTATTTCAATCCCTCAATATAATCAAGCACACTGTGTGTGTTCACTTGGAATTACTTAACAGTGGAGACCCCATGGCAGTTGGCTTTTCCTATATCTTGCACCCCATTAGCTATTGCTTATTAATTTTACCTCTCAAAACATGCAAACAGTTAAAGCCTGAATGCTTCTAACCAACATTTAAAAATGAAGAGCATATCCTGAAATAGGTCATCTAGGCTCTTGCTGTAGCTTTGGAGGTATTTCTGTAACTATTTCCAGAGGACACTGTGCTCCACTTTAAAATGAGGTATTAAAGACAGTATCTAGGCTTTCTTCAGGCAGTTAAGTGACAGAGGAAGACCTAACATAGATAAGACACCCTGTTGTTTGCTGACTATCAAAGGAATGAGAAATCCCACCTAGAGAAGATGGCTGTACAACCTCAAACAAGCACTCAACCAGAATTAAAAAAACCTTATCTCTACTGTCTCCCATGCATATACAAAAAGATGAAGGAGTTCAGTGTATCTCTTGATACCACAATGGCTGTCATATTGAATTTTAAAAAAATAAATAGAATTGAAGTCACAGAAGCATTGACATAGGGCTCCCAATAACCCGTCAAGAAGAGTTGCACCTCAAAATTTTCAAAGCCACTTTTCGGAACAGGAAAACACAAAAAAGCAGTTTAATGGTAACATCTAAAGGATTTTAGACAGAGGAAGTCCAGAAGTTAGTTATGTTTAGCGGTATGAAGCCTCAACTTAAGGCAGCCAAGTACTGGTGCTCTTTCAGGTTAATATGGAGAAAGCAAAACAGACCACTGGAACTATTTCACCCAAACAGAAGTCCACAAGAGATACTCAGGAAGAAAACCTTCCTCTTTCATGTTATCTTTTCACTATCAGCAATTCAATTGGCAGCCTAAAAGACACTTCTGACCTGACCAGGCACTTTGCCCTGAAGAGAATATGGATCAGGTTTCCCAAATAGTAGATGATGCCTAGACAGCTGAATCTTGTATCTGCTAAGGCTTGACAGACAGCCAGGAAGTTGGTGCAGCTGCTCACCACTATGACCTAAAGTAAGGATGTGTTTGATCGTGCTGACAGTACTGACAACTGCAGCTGTGATTCCGAATTTTGAAACACAAGTGTTCTCTTAATATTTAGTGTTGTTTTCCAATGGCGCTGGTTTTAGACCATCCACTATAACAGAACAGGCTTTAAAAAGACATTTTTCTCCTCCGGTCTCAAATATTGTTTTAATATTGTTACACACAAACCTATCTAAAATGCAGGAAAAACATACAGAAAAGACTTCCTAGGTTCCTTAGTTCTGTGACAGTGAGCTCAGTGTCTGCTGCAGACCCAGTCAGACCACAGTGCCCTTTGTGGGCACCAATATCCAGCCTGGTTATATTATATTCTATTATAACCTTCATTATAACCAGAGTTTGGCACTCATACAACTAAACACTGGGGAGAGAAAACAATCTTGGTAAAACAGAGCCTGACTTCAACAGGGTAAATTAATAGCTTACTCTCATCAATATTTTTGGGGAAGATTATGTCCTTTAATTGCCAAATTATAGTGTAGTAACTATTTTAGTCTATTAAATAGAATTAAAAAAAACAAATAGACTTTTTTTGTGTATATGGAATCCAAGATCATAAGTACAACGGAAATCGTTTCATATCAACCAGTCCAGTCAACAGATCAGTATTTTACATGACTTATAATTTTTAAAAAGTTCTAGTCGTTTTTAGCAGAAGGAATTTTATCATTTCCTGAATTCATATGGCAAAAATACTAATTTTCTAAAAGTACTTTACGCATTTGAACTATCAAGTTCTTTACCAGAAGAATAAAATCTACTGTGTATTTAAGAATTTAAGAGTTAAAAAAGAGAGATGCAGCTATGTCCCCTATGTTTGAACAGCATATGAGCACACCTACCACTGGGATGCCCAGACTTTACAGATAACAATTAGCTAACTCCCCTAAAGTACAAAATTTTATGTTTCTAAAGGCATTCAATACTGTTCTTCTACTAGCTATACATTTTACTAGTTTATGGCGCCATGATCTGGGTTTTGAAGTCTGATAAATTACTTGCACATAATCAGACACTTTGATCTTCCTCATTAGTTCTTCCACCTTGTTACCACATTAATTTTACCATTGGCAGAATTAATAGTATCTAGCTAATGGTTATTTGCTTTAAGATACATCAGGTGTCACATAAAGAATCAGCTAGACTTTATGGATCAAGTGGCATGTAATAAAACCGTGATTCTTTTTCCGTAAGTATCAGAGGTCCTCCTGCATTTTAAAGTTTTCAGAAAAATTTGCATTGATTTTACACATTAGCTGAGCTAAACAAAGAACTCAGAGAATTTTTCCACCGAAAAAAGTGCAACTCCTTCATAGAAAGAAATAAAACCAAAACTAAGCATTGAACTTCTGGAAAGAAATTTTGCCAAATCAAGTTGTAGCTCTCTCTCTGTGCAAGGCTTCTAAGCTTTAAACATGAACAAGAATTCACAGAAAATACAGTTAAAAAAGACAGTGATATCTTAAAAATCAAAGGACAAACTGCCTGATATCTCATGCATTAGTAAACAAGAAATATGACCAACAAAAAGGTAGACAGCAAACATCTTTATAGCAAATCAGGATCTATTTTTTCAACATAGTTCACTTACCTATATAACTATGAAAGACAACCAAAGCATCTGTAGCATTAAAATTTGTTGAAGACATGACAACAGAAAAATTCACTTACATGTACAGTAACACAGTCAGACAGAACACAAAGAACTCAGAAATCTGGGAAAAACTGTACTAAGGTTTTGACAGTCTATTGAAAAAATGGAGCAATTTATGTTCAATGCAAATATGGGGCAAACACACTTAAAAAGAATACACATTTCTATCTCAAAGTCAAGGGGATTATATGAATGTATGAAGAATTAAGCACAGATATATACACCTTCTGTACTGGGACATACAAGCTAGTTTATTTTTGAGCAAACTGACTAAAGACATGTTCAGGGATGAATGCATCCTCAGCTATAAAAAATGTCTCAAGCTGCAGGTTTTGATGACTTCCATCTTTTTTTCTACCCTTCCCAAAACTTCCAATTTCCCCCAAAATACAAAAGGGTTAGAAACTTTACTATTAAGGCTCCAATATTTAACTGCTAATTTGGCTTCCAACAAACACATAATGAAGCATGCACATCTCTCTCAAATGAGACTCATGCATTGTATTTTTGCGGAATATTTTCCATAAAGTCTAAAGGAAGTTTTGTGGGGAGAGGTACCAGACAAGCCTAGTTAAAACAACTGGGAAAAATACACAAGCTTGAAAGTTCAAAATTCTTCCAGCAGTCCTGCCAAAACAATCAGTGAAATGGATGATACATAGTTTGCCATAATTAGGCTTCAGAGGTAACAATTAAGTGATCAGAACATTCACACTCATACCAACCAAAAAAGTATGCATTGCATAAAGTAATTTTCTCTGAACCTGCCTGTCAGCAAATCATTACTGAGCAGCCATGTCAACACTGCATTTTGGCAGAGATTAATACTAAACACAATTACCCAAGATATTTATCAATTATTTGGAAGCAAAAGGAAAGTAACTTTCAGTATAGTGCTAGATTCCATAAATTTGGTCCGAACGGTTTACAGTGAAGAGGAAAGCACAAGGAGAAGTAGGAACATAGACTGGCTGGTAGCCTGGGACCAATCAAATCAAAAGCATTTTTGAAAATTACACAGTTAAGGGCATTATGCCACATCTGCACTTAGAAGGGACTTTGGGCAAGGAACCTTTGATAGCAGGGTTTGCATTAATGGTGAACAAGCAATCTGAAATGAACTATCAGAGCAGTGGGAACTAATGTAATCTGTGATTCTGTAATAACCACAGAAGAAACATGATTTTATGATCAGAAGATGACAAATTTTAGAACATTATATACAAACCCAGGGCCCAATACTTCTAGATACACTGCAAAACGAAATCAAGTACAGAAGATCCACAGAAATTAAGGGCACAAGAAAGGCTTTATATAAAGAAAACCTGCAGATAAATAAAATTTTTTTAGGCACAGGCATGCTAATAATGAGCAAGTTAAAGTTAAACCTAGAGAAATTAATACTGAAATCAGGATGTAACTATATAACAGCAAAATTAATTATTTATCTGAAAATTAATTATCTGAACAAACATGAAGAACAGAAGGCATCTCAAGGTTTACTGATCAATGTTATATCTTGAGTAACAAGGAAGAGCAAACCTGAAGAGAACCACTGGTGCAAGTCAAACAAGTCAAGAGGATCAGTATTTTTCACTGATTTTCACCTGTAAGAGTCTGAAACAAACCCATTATACTAAAAGACCTAATGATGTCTCCTATCCCTAGGTTTCATGAAACAATATAAAAAGCTACCCAAGCAGCATGCCGTATTCCAAGCTGTCAGGAAAGGGTGACCAACCAGGCCTAACTAAACCTGATCAAATGTATTAAAGGTTTCATTACAGCTCTGGATGTTTGGTGGCAGGCACTTGGGCAAGAGTGCCCTAAGACCCTATGGAGAGACACAAAGAAACACAGAAAAGCCCAACACAGAAAGGCAGCTCATCAAGCAGCCACAGGGCTCAATCTCATACTTCAGTTCAAGCAGGAAAAGGAAAAAGCAGAAAAACCCACATACTATTCAACATGGTTTATAAGTAGAAACAAAACAGTTTCTTGGCACAGATTGTTCCAGATGCCTTGTACATTGTGGCAAGAATTCTGGATTTACAATGCAAATATATTTCATAACTGGGATACCAGTGAAGAGTTCACCTGCAATACTTAGCAGGCAGCATTTTTTAAAAAAGGCATATTTTAAAAATAAATTTAAGTTTTCACGCTGAATGTCAGGGAAAACAAACTAAGAAGAAAGGAAAGCAAGAGAACTGCCAAGGCTAAGTATAAGAAAGAAAAACAGATGTGTTTCCCCCCAAAATGGACATAATTGAAAGAAGTACCCCATGCAAAAACAGCCTGAGAGCTGCTAGAATTTCTACTGATAACTACCCAAACCTTGCAACTTAAATTTAAAAACAGAGTGATCTGTCCTGATTGTGTGCCTACGTCATCTTAGTTTAATAATACCTATTCAGTGCAGCTAATACCTACTGTACTTTATATCCCACAACTACAAGGAACAGGGCTATCCATTGTGAAAGAACCATTCCCTGATGCAGGGATCACACACATGACATGATAGGAGAGAGAGAAGTTGGAAGAAAGTTTATTATTTAAAGTACTTCCATTTAAAAATAAATTAATTACATCTAAATGTGGAAAAATGCATCAAAAATGTAATGTAAACCATCTGTACCATTTCTACTTTTGTCCCTAAAATACACAGCTCTCTGTAGTTTCTACAAAACCATGTTTCCTAGAAACCTAAGATTGTATTGTAAGTTGCTCTATTTTTGTAAGGTAAAGTTGCTATATTTTATTAATGTAGTAATGACAGTTTTGGATGGATTGAGAAGTGCTGCAAAAGTGCCAGAAAAATAAATCAAACTGCATAATATTGACTTACCAAGAAATTATTTTTTCACACTCCTTCCCAAAAATAGAACTTTAATGACATCTCAATACTGTCCTCTCTTTCCTGCTTAGCAAACTGTATTTTACTCTCCAGTACCCCACTTGTAGTTCAAGCTGCCTACAGAATACTGCACAGTTTCAGTGGGAAAGCAGACAGGCAAGGGGGCAAACTAGTAATTAGGGCACGAAAAACCAAGCACTGTAAAGCTATTGCTAATCAGCATGAGATATGTTTACTCAATTAAATAGATGGAACCTTTATTATGACCTTGCACCCCAGGGATAGTGTCCAAAGTTAAGAAGAATGGGGGCAAACAAAATGCACATTTGGTGATTTACAACCTTTCTATGCTAATTGTGATGTGACAATGCAGAGCAACATAATGAAATAAGCAAATTTAGCAGATGCTTTGCATGCAAGCTTCAGGAAAAAATGTATTTTTTTTGCCTACAGTAACATGGATGCATCTCTTGTTCCTCTCTTGGGAGTCTTACTTATTAGAAAAAAAAAGTAAATGACAGCTCATTCTGCTGCCCAGCTACAGCACTGCTATGGCTGACCAAATAATTCCATGCCAAATCTCAAACTGCTAATTACAGGTGGTGATTCTCAATCCTCCTTGCTCCCTGCCAGCAAGCCCAGGAGGGGAGGGCAGGATGCCAGCCAGGGCAACTGGTGAGGAACTGGCCCCTGCTCACATGAGTGACGCTGGGTCACCCGGCAGACATGGGAGTCACACCGTGGTGCACCCAGAAGCATGACAGGGGACAGGATAGTGCTTCTGTGAGAGGTCAGGGGTGACCTGGAAGGCCAAACTCAAACTTGTGCCTCTCAGGGGTGGGCACTGCTACTGGAGGTGACAACAAAAAAGGTGACTCTCACAACACACCTGGCAGCAGGGAAATACTTAAAAGTTCACATGTGGCCTTTCAGTGACACACAGGAACATGCACACTATGATTTTTAATAACTTGATACTTTCATTTGCACTTCTGTTTTCAAAAACCAGGTTTTTTTAAACAGTAGTTCACAGATGTCAATGAGGAATGAATGCCAGCTATTTGGAACAATGGTAATACATTACTATCTGACAATTTAACAAGTTTTTAATAACCTGAGTCAAGACCCTTTTCAAGGGCCCATTTTGTGGTAGGTATCTCAAACATAATGGCAGGCCTTCCTAATAAGCATTAAATGCACTATTTTGCTAGATTTGGCCTGGGTCCATGATGCTCACTGAGATACTGAATGTTACCCATTTTCCCAAAATAGATTCAGCTACAGATAAGTTGGGAATTATTTCTGGAACTGGATCTCTTAGCTGATTTGACAAAACTAAGCTATTTTGTAAATATAAATAATGCAGCTGTATTTTAAGTACCTAAAGGCTTATGCTTACTCCAAGCTAGTAAATTATCACAAAGCACTCAATACACTGGTCAGAATAAAGGAACTTAAAAGCATGCACTTCAGTACAGTAAATAAAGCAAGCATGCACATACAAACATGGACAAAAATCTGTTAAAATTGTCTTGAGAAGAAGGTAGGTTTAATCATGGTCAAAAGCAAATAACTGAAAGAAGAAAAGGAAAAGTTACCTATAATTATTCTGAATACTTTATTAAAGGAAATGTTAATTGCCCTCTCGGTCTTTTATAAGAGTATAAAAACTTTAAAGCATTTATTTCAACAACAGCATGAATCCACCTCTGAAGTCTGCATCCATGCTTTTGGAAATTCAAATTATTGTCACTTTCTATCACAAAAAATCAATTGTTTATGCACAAAAGAATTTTTAAACACATTATAAAAAAAAAATATTTACAAACAATGAGAATACAAAAATGCTCAAAACCCCAAGAGATCACTTCTGAAAATATACAGTACATTTGAGATCTTCCCCTCCAGTAAAATAACATTTCTAGCATTCTTCTTGCTACAATCTGACCACTTGAGTTGTATGTTTCTATAGGAACAAACCAGCAGCATACTGCACAATTAGCCACGAAATTAAAAGCTTATTTAAATTTAATAGCAGTAGAGAAATATATAATGTATGTATTTTAGAAGATTAGAAAAATGTCTGTTCATATACATCCAATGTAGAAGGTATATCGTATTACATCTTTGTTTATTAAGACAGTGGTAAAAACTCACTCTGAAGTGTTTCAAGTTCAGCCTTAGCCAGGGCATCTTCTTTCGCCTTCATTTTTGTTTCTTTATATTCTACATATAATTGTCTGGCATCCTTTAAGAAAACGTTGCAATGGCATTAGCATCCTTATACAAACAAGTAATTGCAATGGCTCTGTTTTAAGTTCTCACTTAACCTCACAAAAAAAAAAAAAAAAAAAGGATTTGTTTCCTTGAGTTACAGCAATTTTCAGTCCAAAACATAGAATCCATTTAATAAAGACTCAAATGTAATAGCATTGATACTATAGACTGTGATGTTCATTGATAACCTGAAAAGCAAAATGTTTAGAGACAGTACCTACAGCTTTGCAGAGACCATGCACCCACTTTGCTCAAATCAGCAATCTGGAAGTTCAAGGGAGAAAGAGATGTTTTTAATTAGGCTAGTGTGTGCAGGGACAAACAAAGGCAACTGCTAGGCAGCAATCACATTAATGTGAACTCATTCAGGTAACACTAACTGCACGTGCCAACTTGTTCCCCCCCCCTTTTTTTTTACCAACTTCTACATTGGTATTAAAGTGTTGAAAATATACTTGTTTTCCCTCAAAGGATTAGATTCTAATCTGAAATCTATAAAGCAAATGTACATGTAAAACTAGAAGTCCTGTCACACATACACCACAATAAGGTACACCTTCCCAAAGTCTGATGAATGAGCAATTATAGATTTCTGTTGAAAGCTTTCCAATATGAACAACCAGATTGCTAAAGAAATATGGAGAGCTTTTGTACTCTCACCAGTTTAAGAGACTTCTTTACTCATTCAAAAACAAGGAATCCATAATAGAAACGCTGAAACAGAAAAATTGTTATTTATCTTTATCAAGCATGCAGAATATCTACGGTATTACATAAAAATTACAGTATCAAATAGACCTAATCTTAGATCTTTTTACCAAAAATACTTTTTGGCATTATTACACTAACAGTACTGCTTTTTACAGATAGAGGGAAACTTAAATTTGAATGCAGAATGTATTGTTAAATGGTAGTAAATATTTTTTATCATTTCAACTATATTTGCAAACAAAACCTGGTATCATTAACATGAAATAAGACACCTTAAGAAATCTCGAGAAGAAAAATCTGAGCTAAGCAGTCATTATCGCTGACTCTAATGGTAGAAACCATCCCATTCTCCCTGCAAAGATACAACAGTTGTTCTTCATGTTATACCTGCATCTACCCTTTCAAAGCTACTTGAAGGAGTTTGGAAAGCACATGACAGGAATAGTGACCAGGCTCTGAGTAGAACTTTGTAGTGGTTTGAGACATCTCACAGATACAGGCCAGCATGCTTGAAGAAACTCTGACAAATTCCCACAAAAGATCAGTAAAGTTCTACCTCATTCCAAAACACCCCTTCTTACTCTTTTATTATGTTTTTTAAACTGGGTACAGGCAATAGAACATTTGGGGGGTTTTCTCCAGTTTTATGTAGGAAATCTCTGCACACAAAACTAATTTTAAAGGGTTTACATAACTTTTTGCTTCTGAAACATAACAGAAGGGAGCATCTCATATGCTAATAGTTTTAGGATTGGGAAAAAGGGGACTCTTTAAGTAGAGTAGTGGCTTAGAAATAAAAAAGTGTAGTTACAAGAGGACTAACATTAACAGCAGATATGTACATAGAGGAGACATATTTGAATTACAAAATTAGGATCAGCACTGGTTCTCTTTTTGGTTAACTTGAAATAAGAATTCCTACCACAGTGGAAACTTTCCTTACACTCTCAAGGTTTGGCCTACTTGCAAAATTAAGAAACTGAAACAGCCATAAATGCAATAGTTCATTTCTGCTGAGTTTGAGACATTTAGGTTGCGTGGCATGCACAGGACTCAGATTTATGGATATCCAAAAAACGCTTTTGTTTAAGGCTATGATTTCAAAATGGCTACAATTAACTGGCATTTAAATTTAACCCGTTTGACACTGAAAGCCAATATTTGATGCTAAATTCTGGTGTAAAATCCATTATTGCTTGTGGGATCTCCAGACAGCAGGCACTAGGGGGTAACTGTCAATCTCTCCAGCATGTCAATCACAGAACAATTGGAAATGTGGCTCAGATGAAAATGAGACACAATAGCTGAACAACAAAGAAAACTAGTCAGAAGCACGTAAATGAAATTTGGTTGTATTGTTGCTTTATAGATATAGAATGTATTACCACTACAAATGGAGTAATATGCAGGTAACAAAGGCAGCATCAGTCTTTTATCTTACCAGTAAAATTATTATGGCTAGTACCATAATAACAAAAAAAAGGGGAAACTGCACATTTTGAAGCATACATAAATGTATACATATAAAGAAAAGCAAAGAAAAAAACCCAACAAAAAGCTTTACTCAAAATGGATTTTGAAGATTTGAAAATCAAATCCTTCCCATGAAAAAATAAGAATGGCTCTACAGGTTGTAAAGAAAATTAAAAGGCATACCTGAGTAAAGACTTTAACCACAGACACAAATTTTACGTGTATTATAGGTCAAAACGAAAAAACACTAGAAAACCATTTAACATAGGAATTTCTTTGAAGAAAATTTCTGCCTTAATGTAAACAAGCCCCTTTCAATTTATTCTTCATTAGCTTTAAATCAGTCTAACATTTTTCAAGAAAATTCAGTTTTGGTAGTGCAAGCATTTCAAAATAGATTTATGCTCAGATTTTTTACTTTTCTGAAGTGATAAATTTAAGCAGTCATTTTGTTTCAATACAACCATTTTAGGGCCCTAAAGACATTGACAATACAGATACAGTCTCTTCCAATCTAATGCTCCTTCCCCATGATTCAGTAACGATTTTATAGCTCAAAACATCAACAGTTTATACTTAATGTATACTTCACCTTTAAGAGGTAATAAACGTAAGAAAAGCAGTATTTTTGTACATCTGGGGTGGAAACGTACAGAGAAAAGAGACACAAATACAAAGCTTGGAACTGTTCTAACTAAAACTCCACCTTACCTAATCAGAAATATGTTCTCATTTGCAGGAGTTTAAGAAGTTTTCAAAAAAACCCATCAAAACAGATACATTATTTCTTCTCACCATTAAAGCAGTATAACATGCAATTAGTTAAGCATAAAGATGAGGGCTGATATATACTATAAACTCAAATATATACTTTCCAAAAAGGAACAGAATGAAAAAAATAATGTATTGGAAATGCAAAATTCTGCTATTAGTATTTCTAAATTTTATTTAAACTGCCATATATAGGAAAATCCTGTGATTACCCTCATATTTAATCACAAATAAGAATGAATACCGAAAAATTCTTGAAAATACAGTTTCTCTCTTTATATCAGTATCATCTCATGTTATTAAATTGAGATTGCCCAGACAAAGCTGAGCATGAGTTATGCAGAAATACAGAAATTCCTGACACTGAACTTTCAAGGGTTTCTTTCCTTTCCTTGTTTTAGGGTTTGAGGTCTTGTTGGGGTTTTAGGTGTTTTTTTTTGTTGCTTTTAAATCAAGAGATACAGCATTTATTCAAACTGTACTAATTCTAGAAGTAAAAATTCCCATTCTGAGTAAGAGTCATTTTGGCTTCTCCTTGATTTTTGGGGAGGGTGAGGAGGCTTTGTTGGTTTGTTTGCTTTGTGGGTTTTGGGTTTTCGTTGTTTGGGTATTTTCCCCTCCAGTAAATATTAAATCCTTCTGGCTTTCTGGTCTACCTCAAAAGAAACTGGAGATTAGGAGAAAGAAAGCAAACAACTTGAAATTACTTCCTGTATGAGAATCTTCATTTCAGATTTTGTGATAGAAACAGCTTACATTTTAGTTCTTTGGATAAGGGACTGATACAAACAAAATTCACAGTTAACCGAAAACTTTCTCACAAGCATACTTAAAGTCAGTATATTGAAATAATTTTCCTTGGACTAATTTTTGTTACATCAAAAAAAAAAATACTTTTATGGAGTATTGAAGCAATTTTTGTCTTTTTGAGCACAGAATTATTGTATGTAGTTGGTATTAAAAAGAGAGAAAAAAGAGGTAAATTAAATTTACTCCACCAGCCAACCTTCAATTTGCTATTTCTGTGTAATAAAAATTCCAGCCATTACACCACAGCAAAAACACTCTTTGGATAAGATTCTGAACTAGTGATATGTGTTATGGTAAGAAATAATGTTTCAAAAAGAGTTGAACATTATGATTTATACTTCTTTTTGGCATTTTTGCCTCTTTGCCCAAAGGCAGTCTAGTAGACAAATAGGAATTGCATTACTTCCTCCTTTATAATCAAAAAATCATGCTTTTCCTGTAGAATAATCCCAGGTGTGGGGAGGCTCTTCAGCTGTGTACAGCCCGTGGGCAGTTGTAGCGTTGCTCCCAAGCCTCAGTGTGACCAGCAGCTGGCTGTGCCACTGCAGTCTCTGCTGGGAATTCCACGTGCCCAGTGGTGAGACAAAGGCAGCCAGAAGGGGAAACAGAGGTCAGTGCTGCAAGGCCTTTCTGGGGCCCATTTCACACCCCATGAAGCCTCATACCACAGCAGACCAGTAGCAATAATTGAGAGCCAGTATTGACTCGTACACACGACCCACTCACACTCATGTGGTAGGACATGTAGACTTACAGTAAGTGATATAAAGAAGCTGCCACGGTACAGCAGGCAACTAACAGCAAATTTCTGTATTGTCTTACAGTTATTTAAAACTTTTAGTATTTTTCCAGCACATTTTTCCTCCAGAGCCTCAAGCAGTATCCTGTTAGACACAAATTATTTTTGCTCACTTGCATACAGCCAGAATACTTGTTTTACAATCCACTCTCCTCTGACCTGCTTCTAAGCTTCTAATTGACCTCAGGGTCAAGAGCTTCATCCTTACTTTGGTTCTCCCAACAGCTGCGAAATAGCAAGAAACAGAGCAAATGGGCAATCATTCGTGCCACACATCCTGCAATTGCTAACTCCCCACAAATTATACCAACGTTGGTGCTGTACAGTAAATTGGAACATGTCAAAACCCTCAAAACCCTGTAAAGCTGGGAAAGAGATATTTAACCTTACAGACTTTAATAATTTTTAAAAAATATTTTTAAGCCATATGTTATTAAATGCAATAAATTTTGTTTTAATCTCACACAATTTTATATAAAGCCACATGTGAAGACAGAAACAACTCACAAATACATTTGCTGACCTAATCAAATCTTGCTTGGAAGCTAACTTGCCAAAGGAGATGCCCTGCTGGCAAAGCCTCTTGAGTTTAATGACACATTGCCAATCCGTTTAAGGCCAAAGCTGAACCATCTCTAAACAGGTGTTGAATTGTGATCATGGATTAAAAGAAAACCTGAGGAAAAAATGCCAAGAAATTAAACACCTCTGGGTCACTAGTTTGAATCTATTCCAGACTACTAAATCAGCTACAGTAATTACCATCTGGTAGTCTACATAAAAATAAATTACTGGCTTTTTTGTTTTAATTCACTTTGTGCTATACAAAGGTCTTTATAAACATAAGTTTCAATTGTAATTGAAAGCTCTGTTGATAATCTCACCAGGTTATACCCAGTGCAACTATGTACTGAGCTCAAACTGCCCCCTCATAACTGGTGAGCCACCAGTTCCCCCAACAGCTCACTGTAAGTGTATGTGCTCTACACCTACAGGATTACAGATAGAAGGAGGAAAATTTATTTTCTTAACAAGAAACCATTTCTGTCTGAAAAAAACAAAAATGCTTTCTACTCCATTACCCTCAGGACAACAGCAGGCTCATAATTCAGTCGGTGTTAAAATAGACATTCACTGCTAAACTTCACCACACCAGTGTGGAGGGAAAGTTGACAGCACCACTAAGAAACACACCTATCTTCTGTTTTCTGAAGGAAAAATTTTTTGAAGAACAATTAAAAACATTTTTCAAAAAGACCACTTTTCTTAAGTTATATGTCCGAACATCCAAAAAAACCCACCCTCTAGTCAGCTGGTTTTGGAATAAACTGCAATTTATGGCAGTTCTCCCTCAAAACATAAAAACACTTAACACAACTGTCTATTCTATATTACTACAGAATCTGAACAGAAATTTTTGCACACTACATGTAGCCAGTTTATTTCATTCTAAGAAGAAATTTCAGTTTCAATAGGCATTTTAATTGAGTTTTTGTGGGTTCTTCCCCCCCCTTTTTCTAAAATACGTTGCCTTTTTCCTGGTCATTCTCATGAAAGCATTAACTAAAATGGCCTTAGAAACAATTCATTTTTCTATTTTTTTCTTATCCTGCATTACAAGAATTAAACTTGGTAATAGGCAATGTAATTTACGCTCCACTTAATGTTTCTTTCACAGCACACATATTTGATTTATGACACATTTTATGTATTTTTCTTCCTTTGCTTCTTCAAACAAACTTAAAAATGCTTTTTTCACTCCTAAATTTAACTAAACTCAATGTGTGGGTATAAAAACCTATGTAGTTTCTATCAAAATACAATTGTCAACAGTTTAAAAAACCTGCTCATTTTCTTAGTTTCTCTCATCTTCCGCTCACATTTTTCTTCCAGTTTCTTGACATAAAATGCAGGCTACAATAAAATGGCATAGGCCATCACAAGGGCATGCAAACAAAGCATTTTTCTTCAGTAAAGGCCCACCTTAATTATTTTAAGTGCCTCCTTCTGAAATCTGACATTTTGAAGGAGGAAGGGAAGTAGGAGAAAGACACTCAATTGGATAAATGAGAGCCAGGCATGAGCAGAAGCTCAGCAACCTGAATCCTCAGACACAGCTGTTGCAAGCAGAATATTCACATTAACTAACAGGGGAGAGATGGATGCTAGGCAAAAAAAATTCAATAGAAGAAGGGCTAAAAAGTTTTATTTGTTGCTACTGTTGTTATGCTGTTATGTTTGATTTGTTTTGGGGGTTTTTTAATGAAGTGTCCTCTGAGGAAGGACTTGTGTCTGCTACAGGCAGGCGCTTCTGTTTCATTAGTTTGAGGAAACAGTTCAGCTGTTTTTCTGGCAGGGCTTTGAAAAACTCAATGGCAGAGCAACATTCAGTTAAAAGCATTGCTAACTCTTCCCCTTTCCTGTCCCAAACATGGTTCATATAAATATGGAAGCATTTTTAGAAGTTAATTTACAATTGGAAGAGTTGCAGCTGAACGAGAGAGAGATTTGAAAACCATTTGCTGGCTCTTTAATGACAGGAGAAATAATTTAGATTAAAACAATAAAAAACAACTAAAACCTGTAGCATCCATACTGATGTCAACCACTTGCAATACAACATGTAACACTACTCAGTATCTGTAGGATTCTTCATCTTCTGCCTTAGTGATTTTACTTATATCAAAAGCATTAAGTACCCTGAAATCTCAAACTTGTGTATTACTGAAGAAAAAAGCACTCAGATTTAAAACAGTACCTCTGTACCAGGGTATAATCTTAAAAGTACAGATAACTTTTTGCTCCATGCTGGTCATTATCACAAAATGTTAAATATACATCAAAACCAAAAATCAAAAAGAACCCAGAGGTCTCTCTGTCAAGGTAGTTACAACATACCAGGTATCTTTTCAACTGTCATTTCAGAACACAGCTCCAACATGAGGTCACTGCTGCTCTTATGCTCTTCCGAAGAGGCGATACTTCTTTAAACATTGTTAATTAATAAATAATAAGCTACAATAATTTATTTCAGTCACCTGAAGTCCTGAATAGTTTTAACATTGAAGATTATTTATGGTTTATTGCATTTTAATTCATGTAACTAGCGGGTCATGTTAAAAAACAGCAAAACAAACCCTGCAGTTAAGCAGCAGTGTCATTTATACATGGGCCAATTTACTCTAGAACCCCTATCTCTTTCCTTGCTCTTTGCTTCAAAGCCTTCCTGTTCTGAATTCCTCTACGACATGCTTCCTCTGCCACCAAACCCCTGCTTGATGGTGTCCAATTTTCCAGGAATTACTGGGCTGCTTTTTTTCCCCAGTACTACTAATTTCATGGAATAGGAATCCAAACAAGGGCTAAGGTCTACAAAGCATGAAACATCACTTTTGTTGTATTTTTTTTTCTACCAATTCTGACAGGCATAGAAGCTGCTTTTTGAGTAGCAAACCTGAAACCTCTTATATTGACATAACACTATCTTAATAACACAAAAATTATAAGAAGCCCATAAGAAGTCCTAATTTTAAATTATTCACCCATCTTACTATATTGTGTGATTTTTAAAAATTTTGCAATTAAAGCAAAAGGGAAACTAGTATAATTATGAATAAAGTTTCAAAAATGCAGCAACAGAGTTTACTGACCTTAATTATTTTCTATCTGACTCACCTTGATGAGGAATGAACATCAAAGCTTAATTTGGACACAACAGTTGATTAAGCATAATCTACTTGCTTTACAAACTTGAAAAAAGAAAGTTGTTTTTTTTTTTTAATAAAACAGCCCCAAAGTTCTGATGAAAATTTTAAGAGAGAGAGAGATTAACTTTTGCCTCTGTTTGTAGGAAAAGTTAAAGGCTATAAAAATGGATGCTGGAAGACCAGGCATCATTGCATTTATAACTTTAACAAGGGTTTAAATAAGGTAAGTTTTATAACTATAGTCTTTTTCTAGCTTGAACACAGACAAAACCCAAACACTGATGCCATTTCTACTACTTATACTTTTAAATTAATATTCAATATTTCTGTAAACCAAATTAAAATTCACCTCACGTTGCCTGACCTCTATTAGCAGTGACAAAGGTATTAAAAACAAAACAGTGTATTTAAGGAAGATGCAAAGAAAGAGCAGGTGATATTAAAAAATTATTCTGGTAACTGATCTGACCATACGTCCATTGGTGGAATACCAGCTAGATTTTACAGTTTATAGTATTAGATTAAAACACAATAACTGTGAGTAAGCCTGCCACATTGATGTTTATAAATTACAACCATGCCTTTGTTATTTTACCTCAGCAGTTTCAGGTACCAATTTGTACCATTATCCAGTGAATTAGAAACTCCATCATAAAAAGTAATTTCACTGTTACCCCAAATTTAAATGGAATATTAAAATTTGCTATGAAAATACAGCATTTGCTGATTTGAGATTAAAGTACTTTTTGTTAGCATCATTTATAAAATATTGCTATTCTTAATGAGATGGATATATATCACTCCTCTCCCATAATTTAATCTTGTCATTTTGCCTAACAGAAACTGCTTTCCTGGCTCGTTAAGGTTAATATGCATTTAAAATACATTCATATTTCCATGAACTTATGATATCAAATTTGCCTCCAAAGAGTAATTTCTCTACATATATATATGCACACATATATATGCTACATGTTTGAGCCAAAAATTAATTAAGAACAAGTGCTACACATCTGATTATCCATAATAACACCATCAAGAAAAATTAAGTAACACAATTTAACACTATTACTGTTACCTGGAATAACTGAGGTAAAGCTTTCACTGTGAGACAGAACCATATTCCCAGCTTGCATGGAAGTAAGTCATGCCATTGTGGTTTGTCCAGTACCCTGCAGTCAAATAAAATTGTAGGTTTTTCATTATTGTCACACAACCTCAAAGCCAGAACTTTCCCATTTTCGTTTAAGATGACTAGCACTTGTCAACTCCCATAAAAACGTCTAACTATATAATAATAAAGATACATTTTAAATATTTCATTCAAAATATGTAACAGCTAACTCCTAATAATTTCTCTATTTTGATCTCCTAAAAGGACTTTTCTTCAAGAAAATAAATTCATAATCCACATAATCACTTTAGTTTAAATAAAAAAACAAACCAAAAAACCACTCAAGCCTCACCAAGTGTTCACAAGTGCTGACAACCAGATATGAAGACCGTAGCATAAACAAAACAATACATAAAAATTAATGTCATTTGCAGTTCACTGGAGCATTACTCACTGATGTCATCAGGAAAGACGACAGGCAGAATGGTCTCTGATCTCCATCCCTCATTGATCCAGTTCATGCCCCTGCTGTGTGAACTATTTAAACCCTTTATTTCTTTCTATGAATCAATAGAAGAAATAGTGGTATCTTTTGGAGTGTCCTGAAAGTCACTATTTCCCTGTGTGTTCCTTGACAAACAATGTGTTAGAAGCCTTTACCAACACACTCATTTTTAAGTTAATCAGATAAAAAGCATTTATTTAGGCAAGCATAAAAACCCCATAAAAACTCCTTGCTTGGAATAGTAATAAATTCAAGTTCAAATAAACTGAAATTTGTTAACTTCAATCAAAGGCAAAAACCCTTAAAGAGGGGGAAAGTTCTAAAAACCTTTTAAAATCAACTTGCAGAAATAATACGGTTTTGTAAGACAGATGCCTTTAATTCAGCCTTAATCTTTCAATGATTATTGATCTGCTGAATAAACACCACATGTTTATTTACAAATCCAAACCAGAAAACACATTTGCACTGGCACACTTACTATCAGCAATGGCTGTTACTACAAATAAAGTTATTTTTCTCAAAGTGTTTCAAAGATGCAAAAAGAAAATGAGAGAACTAAATCAGTAGCAGACAGAATGTTTTAAAATACAGAAAACAAGAGACTTCTTTCCCACCTTTCATTTTTGTCTACAGCAGCAAGTTTGGCTTCATCTGTACTTCTGCCGCCTGTTTTTTTCTTCTTCTCCCTCTTTTTTCTGCTAAGCAGTTCATCCTTGATGTAGAAAGAACTATGGTTACAGGTTATCATTAGCATGTAAACCACAAATGTTACTGGGACTCTTCTGTGAAGGGTAAACAGTAGAGTAGCATTTATGCAAATGTATCTGGGGTCCTACATGATTAAGTAAAATGATCTATCTTAACAATAACTGTTGCCATGGTATCCAGTCTTTAAACACACATGAAGTCCAGTTCTGTCACTCATGTGTATCTCCATAGCAATCAAAGTTTTCTAAGAGGAGAAAGCATTCAACTTGCCTCCTTTCTCATTCATCAACTTCAATAATGCAGTGGAAAATAAAAAAAGTAAATAGATGCTAATGTATGAATATTTGCAAGTTATGCTCAGTTTTTTTCTTAGTCTACTAAGAGCAACAGACTTTTATATAACAAAAAATAAAATTATCAAAAAATAATGTGATTCATACTGCTTACTAATTCCCAACCTGTTAAGAAAAACCCAAAACAAAAAAGCATCTAGCTTAGAACAAAGGCAAAGCAAGTATGACTTTTAAATAAATAAAACCTGATTATTTTTAAACCCTAGCTATGACTACAGCAGCATATGATTCTTCATCAACAAATTATAAATAATTTCTTCTTCCTTCCAGCTAAAAACACAGGACCAGCTCTTGCAAGTTACTACCAATTGTAGAAAAATTAAATAGTTTTCGATTACTATTTATGAGATGCTGAATATCTCATTCTGTAATTATCATAATTTTAAATATAATCATTTTAAAATATGAAAAATCCAAATTCAAATCAGGGGAAATTATAGAGATCTCTATCATATGCAAACTTCTACAGGAAATTCAGTGCAATAATTGAAGCAAGTTTGATTTATTACCAATACTTACCAGCTGTTTTTCCAGGTAGATTGACCAAACCACAGCATAATGACCCACTGTGAGTATAATGAACAAGAGTAATGCCAGCTCAGCATTGCTCATTTTTCTCACCCGCCTGTAGTAGAACACAGGCTGTCGCCAATCTGGTAGTCCATTGATCAGAATATCATCATACCTACAGTAGCAAACATAACAGGCTTTCATGGAGAGCTAAAAATGAAATAAGCCAAACCATCCAATTATAAAACAAAAGATAATCCACAGAGTGCTTGAATAATACACACACAAAAGATCATTTAGTAATTTTTTTTTTAGAGAGCAGGGCCTTGTTTTGTCAGCAGATAGGCTTGCATGTGGAAACAAACAGGCTCCAAACACTGGGGCAGGGGAAAAAAAAATTCAAATGTTCCTACAACACTTACCCCCCTCCCCCTCCAAGTTCATTCACTCTTGAAGTAAGAGACTTCCAGAAATGTCGATCTGTTCTACATGCTCAGTAATCAGTGGGCAGGTCTCCGTGATCGAAGTAACAACGCACTAACAACTAAATAGGTAGCCAAGAACAAACGTCTCAAACACTAGAAACCCTTTTTTCTTTTACAAATTAAATGCACAAGTGCTGGGGGGAGGGGAGAGGTACCTCTGCTTTTTGTTTTTGTCCTTTAGCAACACAAAATCCATTAGGTAAGAACATGCCAGACTTATCATACCTTCTTTGTAAGATAAGAGTTTAAATTAGAGGCCTGATATTGATATTTGATTTTGAAGTCAGTGTTTCAAATAGAAAATCAAAAACTGGTGAACTTTGTTTTCAATCTATTTTAAAACTGTTTAATTACTAAACATACCAACTGCACAGAAACTATTTTATGACAATCCCTTTTCCTTCACACAAATGTCTTGAAATATCTTAGTTTGTCTGAGGTCTTTTATTTACAGTATTTGATAAATTTAAAAGTAAACAAACCACAGACATGGAAACCAGATTTTTTAAAATTAACTTTTCAGAGTAAAGTTTCAAACAAAAATCTCTACAGTAAACTCAAAAACCTGTATGTTCAAGATGCACAACCTGTTAATCTCAAATTGAACGCAACTCATTACATATTCTAATCACACCATTTCCAGAATTAAATCTGCACTGAAAGGCCTAATTTGGTGCAACACATTGACCAAAATATTTTAATTAAAAATATTCTGAGTTAGTCGCAGGCCTAATTACAGGAATAGAAATAGGGCCTATATTGTCATGCAGGTCAGTAGAACTCAGTAGTAGGTTTTTCTCAAGTAAATTGACCAATCCAGGAATAATAGCGCAGCTGCTAAACTGCCAGTCTTGACATGTAAATCAATTTAAATGCAACAACTGCACTAGCTACTTTGATAGTTATTAAATTGATACCTTGGAGATGTACTAAAAAAAAAATTCTACAAGCAAATTCATTTTAAGGAGAAAAAGAAGCAGTGGTTTTCAATTAAAAAATACACCTTAATATAGTGCATATCTGAAAAGCTAACTTCTGATGAAACATTTGTTCAAGTTGGCATCATTATGTCTGCATAAAAGATTTAACACCTCAGGATTCTGCTGTGTTCTGAATGATACCAGAAATAAAATTCATATTACAAAATTCTATCTTCCATTACACCTATGAGACTACTAAGATTAACATCTATTATTGTAAAATTTGAACTAATAACTTTTTTCCTTTCCCAGTAAGTCAGAACAAATTAAATACTGATACCTTAATACAAACTGTTCAGAAAAATCGTTTATGATGTTATTTTAAAATTAAAATTTCTACTTAAATTTTGTTTAAGAAATAAGTAGAAGTTTTGGCCTTTAAAAATATTAAGACATTTACAAGATATTAGTGATAATAGAATATAATATTTTAGAAACAGAACCATCTTTAAAACAAATTAAGTTGATAATAAGGTTTTACATAAGATGTTCTTCCTTTGAAATCTTCAGAGAAATACACATAGAATTTAATTTAATACTAATACACATTTCTTAAGCAGTTGCCTTCTTAAATACTAAGGGTTGTTAACTGATGTACTGAAAAAGTAGCAACTGATTAAATAAAATCCATATATGCTGATGGTAACAATACAGTAATATGTAAACCAAGAATTCAAACTAACATTTGGCAACCATGTTCTATTATAAATTATCTGTTAAGAAAAAATAAATTAAGACAGCAGAGCCTCTTGCATTAAGTGCTTTAAACAGCACTCGGTATTTACTAGGCTATGTCCGCTGCTCTGAACAACAGTCTCCACGGATTAAGTCTCAGAATCAATGCTCTATTGATTTTACTATCAATGAGCATTATGGCTCACACGACTGGCCATTTTAAGGGAAGATAGCTTCTATTATAACCCACTTTTTAGAATATATACTGTTAAAAGATAAATCACTGCTTTCAATAGTAATTAAGCTCTGTATTTGAAAAATAAAGATATCAATGATTTTTAGGTTTTCAACTGGAAAATGATCCTACTGAAACTCAGAAGCTTCCATAATTTTTAAATCTTAATTTTCAAATTTAGAATGTGATTTAATTAAAAGCAAGTTTCTCATTAAAGAATTCCTGTATAGACACTTATATTGACTATGAAAGACAGTTAATCCGTGTGCATCAAGAACTACATTTGGAATTTAATTACAAAGCATTCTTTTGGCAACCTATATTAATTGTAACTCTATGTAAGAATTAAAAACAACCTGAAAAGAAAAGATACATCTGCAGGGTTTTTTCCACAAACATATTCACACATAAAATAGCAAATTTTTCACATATGAGTATGCCTACCAGTTGTCTCCAAAACGTAGCAGTAAATAAGCTACAAAAACCCCAAAGCACCAGTACCGAAACAGAAAGCCAAAAACATTCCCCATTTAAAACTATGTTGAGTATTTATTTTAAAATTCAGCAGTCTATAAAAGATTGGTAGTCCTATACTGTAAGTAACTAATTACAAGATTATTAATATTTCTCTTTTTTGTGTAAAATTTTGTAAAATACTTTTTAGAGTTCTTTGTGAATCAATTACATTGCAAGTAAAAAATCCATTAACTGTAGTAACTAATTACAGTATCATCAATCTTAATATAATTATAATTTACTTTTCCCTTTAAGAGAGGCACTGCATTTCATATTTCAAATAATTTCAGAGATCTAATACAGTTTATATACTATAACCTTGAATTAGTAAGGACTATGAAAGATTGCACTGGTGGTTTTTATTTTAGGGGGCCTATTTTCCTCAAGCTTCAAAGACATCCAGCACAACATCAGCCAGAACGATTTATACCTATGAATACAGACATTTAATTATTAATGACAACTAAGGTAGACACCTTTTTCACTCTACACAAGTGTATTTTGATCCCTTTGCAAATGTTTCCTGTAATCAAGCCAACATTGTTACAGAGGATAGGCCTGGTAGGAAAAAAAAGCTCCTTAAAAAAGTAACAAACAATGAAATTAAGATCTAAGATTTCTTTTTTTGTCTAATTACAATTAACAGAAGTGCATAAAACTACCTATTTTTTCACAAACTAAGATAAGCAAAGGCTAATAAAATTTGTCATGGTCAAGTTGATTTACCAATAAATGCCCTAAAGGTGAAGTGTATTTCAGGAAATGCACCTATCTTTACATACCCTAAAGATAAAATTTTCTGTAGAATTTCACACTGGAATGTGTATACAAAACATAAAATATTGTGTTCTCCTGCACGTATGTTTAATTTAATGTTAAACAGTGCTACATTAAATGATGCTGCATGTATGTTTATTGTCAAAATATTTGAATATTTTGATCATGTTTCACTCAAAAGTGTGTAGGAGGAAGTATTAACATGGTAGTATTACTATATCACGTAGTACTACTAATGATACTGGTATACTTCATGAGCAACTATATAACTTTCTCAAAAAAGAAAACCATCTTTTAAAGCCCAATCATATCATTGTCAGAAGAGGAACTGTAATATTTTAAGAAAGGCTTCTGCTAACAGATAAAGTAAAAATTCACTGATAAATAAGAAAATGAAGAGGTTTTAGAAAAATAATTACATGTAGCTGGCCAACAGATCTGCCTTTTCAAAACACTCTTTCTGTACTCACACAAATGAACAACACAACTAACATTCACCAAGAATGACATTCACAGAGAAGGGGTTTTATTGTTTCAAAATGAGTTAATCACTCTCTCGTACAGTGTAGGACCTTATTCCTGCCTTTGCTGTCTCCACTCCTTGTACACACACCAGGAATGATTACATCACTTTTGAGAGGAACAGTAAGAGCCAGGTACAGCTGACTTCACTGCACGGAGTAGAAGCCTGCAGCTCACTCTGCTCTCGTGGTATAAAGCCCTGCATCATCCAGGTGTCCAGTTGTGCAGGGATTCCCAGCTCAGCTGCCAGTGTAAGGCTACGTGTAGTTTCTGCCAAGTGCAGAGGCACTGAGTAAGCTTTGAGCCTACTCCACTATGCCCATCACCTCACAGAATTCAAAGCCAAGTATCAACATTTAAAGTAGAAAGATTCCAAAAAGTAGAAACTCCCACCCTTTCCTTTGCTGTACAGCTGCAAGTAAGCCTCAAGTTCCTTACAACAGAACCAATGTAACAGGGAGAGCAGCTCCTATCACACTTACTGAAGGCTTGTATTAGAGACGTGCTACAACAACGCCTCACAGGTCACCCTCCGTTTACCAGCTCAGCCGAGAGATTATCATTACACTGTGCAATAAACCTAATCAATACAGGGCTTCTCAAACCAATGAGACCATATAGCTCTGCTCTACAGGTTATTTCTGAACTCTGCATATTATTTCCAGAAAATTCTCTGAAAGTAAACACTGTTTAATCCACATTTCTATTTATTCAACTATAAAATCAGTATCAGCCATACATCCACACTATGCAAGAAAAATATGTACAAAATAAGTTAGTGAAAATTAAATCAATCAAAGATATAACAATCTACTACTGCTTTAACTTCTCATTTGTAATCACTGATGCACTAATTAACACTATTTGAGTAAGCCAGTCACATTCGTAATGTATGCAAGGCTTAAACCATAATTTTTGCAAGCTACTGCATCACAGTTTAGTGCAAAAAGCTTCTATTACTGCTGCAAAGAGATTCCTACAAGTTCCATGATGGAACAAAGTTCCAGAGAAGCAACACTCTGAAGTGTATGCAAACAATGCTATAAACAAAAAATTGAGAAGATCTGGGGGATAACTCACTTTAAGTTGCCTGAAATAATTTAGCTAATATTTTTTTCAAACGTCTGTTAAGTGTAACTTCACAATTAAATTCTCCTTAGACTGACGAAATAAAAAACTCCACAAATTTCCAAACGGGCTTCTATGAAGTACATTTTCATGACACTTGAAAAGGGGATTATCAAAAAAGTAGATAATCTGTTCTATAAAACCTGGACTCCTGCCAAGACATCTACAAAGCCAAAATCCCTTCAAGAAATGTCTCATAAAACCCCGTTTAAAGACTTGTAAGCTGAAAGATGATCTACTAAAACACCAACCCAAAAGCAAAAGTCTTTCGGTGTCTCAGTTTTTCAGATAATCATTGGCTGAAATTCCTATTTGTTTAAAAACAGAAAAAAAAGTTCAGAATAATCTTCCAGAAAGCAAATTAGCCCCAGGTTTCCAGTTCTTTAACCTACCCCTTCAGGTACTGCTGGAACTGTTCCTGAAGCAGAAAGGACAACTAGCATTAATTTTAAAAATATTTAAATCTTGCACTATTAGAGATAATACATCTAAAAGAAAAAAAACTCCTATGAACTAAGCAACAGAAAACAATGCTGAAGACAACATACAACAGAAGTAATCCCTAAATATCATGCAACAAGCCTTTTGCTGATACAAGGAGGTATGATGGCATTTGAATATGTGGCCAATATTTTTTAATCAGTTTTTAAAAATTGACAACTGAGAAAAAAAGCTCATATAGTTGTTAAGTATTTTTTTAAATTGCTTGAAATAACAGCTAGCTTTCAAATGTCTTTCAAGTACTAGTTTTAAAGGAGAAAAAACAGTATGTCCTGCAAAAATACCACTTTGCCCTTTAAGCCACATACAATCTTTAATTAAACAATTACATAGAATTTACTAACTTAAATTATGCAAAAAACATAATCTGAAGTGTTACAACTAAGTCAAATAGGGCTTGAACATAGCACTGGTATGAATGCTTTACTTTAAAACCTGCGCAATTTAACTCACCTCTGCCTCCTTTCTTCATCCTTTAAAACCTCATAGATGGCCACCAACTAAAACAAACAAAACACCAAAAAAAGAAAACACAGAAAGATTTTACTTTATGATTGAATTTATAAAACTTGAACAGCAGTATCATATTTACATTTACCAACAAATGACCTTTGCTAGTTTTCATTTTTCCCTACAGCACTAAGTCGCAAACCCAGTGTGCAAAAGAAACAGTAATATATTAATATAAAAAGTGTCATCAGACACAAACAAGCAACACTTATACAAGACTTTCTTCCTGTCCTCACATCTGTCAAACTGAGTCTTGTCTCAGGTAGGGTATCCCTTGTTTCATCCTGAAGATCTTACTAAAATTAAGTAAGCTGAATTTAGCCTGAGGTACATTTTTAACAGTAGAGCTAATTACAGTCATGTTATTTCACTCTATAAATATTAAAAAATAACTAAAATGAATTATTTTCATTAAATTATGCCTATCTAGGACTTGTGTTGAGAACTGATTAGAAATTTTCCCCACTGCTTTTGGAAGTGCAAAACATATTTTCCTCCTAAGAGTATAAGTATTATCTTCAAATTATTTTTAATATACAGGTAAATATGAAATACACATTATTGAACAAGTTAATTTAAAAAAAGTTACTTGGTTTTATTCTAGCTACATCAGCAAAAAATGTAATTCAATGTTTAGCTTACTAATTTTAAAGGTGTACCACTGTTCTCACTAAAACAACATCAACATAAAAATTCTTTTTTTCCCCTGTAAATTTTATTGCCACACATTGCACTTACTTGCCTAAACTGTATTTCTGCATTTTCATCTTTATTCTTGTCTGGGTGTAAAATTAGAGAAAGCTTTCGATATGCTTTCCGAATGTCTGCAGATGAAGCATCCTGAAAAAAAGGAAAACAAAGCAAATTGTGAAAAACCGATTCCCTGAACTTCTTGGGGATCTGAAGACAGCCAACCAAGTGTAGGAACTAAGGCATGTAATTTAAGACATCTAACAACCAAACCTGCAACCAGTCCAGTCTAAATGACTTAACAGCCATTCAGCCCAATTCATCTTTCATCTTAACTCCTTTCATTACCATACACCCATTACAATGACGTTTGCCAATACTTCCAAACACTTTCTTGTTTAAAACCTAGCCTGGGCACCTTCTGCACCATTTAAAAGTTCAACTGAAAACTGAAAATTATTGCATCTGCATATCTTCAAGACAGACATAATTTCAGCAAATTATCATGCTCAATTTCCCAAACTCAGGACTTGCTAGGAACTCTTCCCTTATTAATATTTACATGCAATTCACTCCTAATAGGACTTCCATTCAACTTCAGCTTCACCATGTCTAAAGAATTGTATTTTTCTAAAGTAGCTTTAAATTGCAGTCTTGGAGCTATACTGTAGCACTGACATCAATCTTTACCTTAACCATTATAAGAATTGCACACATTTTGGGAGAAAAATGAAACTCAAAACACAAAATTATGTACCAACTAAGCTGAGAAAAAGGAAATTTCTGAATTAATGACTGCTATTTAGTACATGCTATAAAGATATCCAGAAATGAAGATATCAAGAGTTGTATTATATGTCATATAGGTGTTATCCTCACCAGCGGATACACAAAGCATAACATTTAAACAGAACTACTTGAATTTTACTGCTAACATGTCCAAGGCAGCACTTTAGAAATCAACTGCTTATCTGACAATTTTTATTTTTTGATTTTATATATATTGTTCCTAGATATATTCTCTCTCTCAAAATTACAGCGTAAACAGGGATTAAAAACACAGACCTGAAATAGCTGTGGAACAGAGTGAAATAAGATAATAATTAATGCAATACTGTAATTAGTCTGCCAGGCTTTTTATTACAGATCATTACTTTAATTTTAAAATTTTCGGTTTTATAACATAAGGCTATTTAAATGCTGTGTACAAGTTTGGGCCCAGAGTGAATAAATAGAAAAAGACCGAACGAGGGGAAGGAGAAAAGCAGGGGAAAATGCAGAATTTGTGGAAACTCAGTGTGGAAACCATATTTTAAGGAAGTTTGCATTTTCCCCTAATAAAAGGCCGAAGTTTCCGTAGTCTCTTCTCTGTCAAAGGAAAACGTTTCTAATACTGAAAGATTTCTCCTGAAAAGACCACATATAATTTTTAAATTTTTCCATTTCCAGTAGCTACTTCTAAGGCATGTGCACACCAAAGCAGAATTTCTCTGCTCAAACAGCAGCTTGCTTCCAGCTTGATTACTGCCAATGAGTTGTTTCATATTGCCATTGTTTTATAGGTTTATTTTTAACTCTCAGCTAAGGGGAAGGAAGAGTCAGTGACTAAATATCTATTCTAAGCTCAAAGAACATTAAATCCTTGAGATGTAGACTTAATAGAATTATATGAAATACATGTGAAAATGAGATGTAAAAGTATCTTTTAAAAATCAGGGATTGAGACCATGATAATCTTGACAAATGAATACTTCTAGATTTCCATTTTGGAGAAACTACAACTTATTCCTTCTCTACCACACATTTAGATGTGCTGGGTGTTAGTTTTGGAGCACTCATGATTAACAATTAAAAACCTGATAAAAGCATATTAAAAGCTGTTCTGCAATATTCTTCCAGTTACTTCAAACAACTAACAAGCAAAAAAGAAGAAACAGCGTTTTCAGTTTTATCTGAAGTATTGAAGCTTTAGTTTTATTTGGGAGCAGCAGGATTATTTATGTAAGAGATCAAGACAAAAGATAGCTTTTCTTTTCAATGCTTAAGCAAAGCAAAAGATCCCAAGACAACTCTGAAATAATAGTTGCTTAAATATTTATGTTGTTTCACCTTGAGAAGTTGAAATAAAAATGTATAAATTTACAAAACCAGATTGTTCATCTTAGTTACCAGAAATAATGTAGAGATTGCTTTGTTTCCCTTCATCTACCAACCCAGTCAGCCACTTCATAAACAACAAGGACTCGTCTTCTAACAAAAAATAATTATTTAAACACTACTACGGCAAATAAAAAACAGGAAGTAGTTTACAGGCCATGGTTTTATCTAAACCATGAAAGTGATCTTTATCAACATATCAGCTTATTGTAATTAAGCCTCTAAAAAGTTGAAGAGCGTATTATAATATCAGCAAATAATTAAATAATGGGATATTACTGTCAGTTATTTCATTACAACTGGCACATATTAATTTCTAAAGCAGTAAATCTGCCTACTAACCCATTCTCCACAATACCCCCAAACACGACATGGGACCATTGTATATTCCAAACATTTTATCAATTAATGCTACTTATGGGTAATGTTTGGGATCTTCAGGCAGTGTTCCAGATCCTCTAGGATCTGCCCTGAACAAAAGTTGTTGGTTTTTGAGAAAAGACTCTCATCTCTACAGAGCTTCCTACCACTGTATGACTCAAAATAAGCTATAAAGAATGATTATTTTCCAACCAATAAAGAAATACCTCCCACACTGATGTCAGCTCTTCTAAGAGACCTGACTCTGCTGGCCACCTTCAGTAAAGCTAAGGCTTTTAAACACACAGTTAGGAGTCAGTGTTTTCTGCAGAGTAAGACGTTATTTTACATATTACAGCAGAAGTCTGGAGACTAGAGAAAGCCGTGACCACACTTAGGCTTTGCTTGTTTTAAAGAAACAACATGTTAGATTGCTTTGTTTACAAGTGAAATCTCAACTGCATCTAAGGAGAGCAAAGTAAAATCTGTAGAGGCATCTCAGTTAACAGCAGAAGGAGCTGGTGTTGTTAGACAGCAAGTGCATTCACTGATTTCTCCAACACTGCTTCAGGTTGGCAGGTTGTACCACCAATTATGGCAAATAAGCCTGTCACACTGTCACCCTCGTGGATACAAACATCATGAGAATCACCTTCTTTCATAGTAACTATCCTTCTAAAACAATACTGTCCCATCATACTTCCAAGGTTGAACATCTCTTTGTTTTGTGCTAGAATGAGTTCCCAGAAATACAAAACCACAAGTCTACACTTAGGTAGGCCACAGTCTGGCTTCTTATGCATGGAAATATGCAAGTATTAATTTTTTAATGCCCAACACTTCATCAGAGCGTCCACTTATCTAGTTACATGACCTCTAGGCAGAAGTTAGAAGTTTAATCTTGTACTTTTTTTTTAAATAATCCCTTATATTTCAAGCAAGTATTTTAGCAGAGAAACAAAATTAACATTTGAATGAATCAAGAGAATGTCAAAAGTTAAACATATTTCTTAAGGTTCTCTGTTGGACTTTCACATTTTTGTCTAAAGCACAATTCATGTCAGATTCAAAGAGTGGGATAGAAGAGGAAACATTATTTTCCCTATTTATAATGTACTTTTGGCAGCTTGTTGAATTCTAACAATGAAAAACACATTACTAAATTTTATTTTACTCAGCATCATTTCCATATTCTTTAGTATTACCAAGGAAAGTTGGTACTACATATACTACATACTACAAATACATAAGTCGGAACACAGAAAGGAATTTTTCACTACAAAAAAATAAATAAAATATACAAATGCACATTTGCCTTGCATTTTTTAAAAATTAAATTCCTGTTCAAGATGGACAAAGTTTTAAATCTGGTCTCCTCCTCTGCCTATACAGAGTCCCACAGAGTCCACCTTTACAATAAATCAAACAACTGGTGTAGTACACAGTACAAGCATATTACTCCATTGCCTTCTATTCCTAATGTAACTATGATTACTAATGAAGCTAAAAAAAAAGCCTCATTGTGTTCCCAAGACAATTCTTGGTGAACACATAACATATCAGATATTGCCATAGGCAAACAGTGATTAGGTCAAGGGGAAAAAATAATCAATGTCTACATAGTTTTCACTTACCAACATACACAATTCAAAACCTAAATTGTTCCCTTGAGTGCAATGCAGTTATACAACAAGACTTAGTTACTCACAATTTAGCAACTGCTTCTAACGCAGTAAATGCGCTCAATTCATCTTGGGTTTTAAATATGCCTGCCAATGTCTTCAAATAGGTGGCAGTATCTTTATTAGCAACGGGAAGGTACATGGTCGAGGAACCAACTATGCAGACAGAAATCACGTTTGTATTCACTTGCAGTTTGTCCAATCACTGGTTAATGGGTGAAAGGAAAATGACATCAGTATATCTATTCTTTGCAGTGCTGCTGAATGACTGTAGAATTTTCCACATCCATGTTACTGAAGCTATATGGCAAAAAGTGACAATTGTATAGAGCACCAGCTGACTGTGTTTCAAGTCTGAACTTGTAAGTAACATCAGTGCAGGCAAGCTTTCACGAGGCCTTTTTTAGCCTTCCCAACCTATAAATCAAACTTATGAAACTTTTGCTTTTGGACTTTCTAATTTTTCTTTTTCTAAAATTCTAGAGCAATTCAAATGTATTGGGTTTCTTCAATAAAAATATTTCATTCAGTACTTCTGTGCAGAAGAGAGGGTGTAAGTCACTACTTTCTGGCAAGCATCAGCTGTACAAGCTGAGGCAGAATGGTACAGAAAAAGAAACAAAGTAAACTTTGTAAATTCACAATCACCCGGTTTTCTACTATGATTTCAAACTGCAGGATGTACAGCCTGTCCCACCAAACTCACAAACAAGCAGGCGCGGATAACTGGCCAGAAGCTACCACCGTCTATTAAACGTTGTGTCAACACTGATACTATCTATTTGTTTGTCTTCATGTGAAGTCCACAGAAAACTAATATCCTGAAGCGTCAAAGAACAAACAAATGCAATGTAGGTCAACGATTAAATATCCACTGTCCTCATTTCTTAAGCAGCATTAAGGAACTCAAGGTGATTGCCTCCTTAGTGTCTCTTTATCACATGGGGACAGAACAGTGACGGCTGTGACTCCACAACCCCTCTCTAGGTAACTCTTAGGATGGAAACCATATAGCTGCGACCCTTCCTTATTCTTTACCCCCTTTTTGGTTTAGCACAAGCTGACACAGACCCTCAATACCACTCGCAGATTTACTTCATGCATACTCACTGCAACCTGGTCCTAGTTTAAGCTCCCACGACCAGATTAGTTCCAAGAAGTACACCTGAATTTGCCAACTTTGCATGTGGAAAAACATTTATGAGGGAAATAGAATCTTGTAGAAAATTCCAGAGGTGGGAAGGACCTGCTGGCAATCCTGAAGAATACAAGTCCAGGAAAGGAAAACAAGTATCTCCCAGAAGACCAAGCATTATCTCTGAGAATTTATACAGTTAATAGATACCAGTTGAGATTTGGCTTAAATTTCTCACTGCATAACCTTTGTTCAATTACCCTTTATTTTTACTGAACTTTTTTCTAAGACACTCATCTTTTCCAAGGATGTAAAAACTCAAATTTGCTGCTTATCTACAGATGAATACTTGGAGCATACACAGGCAGGAGGAGAGATCTGCTCTGCTGCAAACCCAAATGACACCATTCCATTGATTTAAACTGAATGACAGTACAGCAAGGAAATACATAGGAACTAAAAATAAAGCTAAAAAGGTGTTTTAATGCTTTTTTATGCTGCTAAGTTTTAAAGCAATCCATGAAATGAAAATGAATACAAACCAGCACAATGTATTCCTGTAAGCTTCTGATAACTAGCACAATCCCTTCACCAGCATGTTTGTTTCCAGGGGAGTGTGTCGAATGAAAGAAGACTCTGTTTTCAGCCTAGCATGCCAAATGAATGAAAATTCTGCTGTCTCATGCTTGAGAACCAAAAAAAGTGTTCTCCTCAGCATATGTGCACAATTATATGGGCTTAGCTTTTCTCGAACAACAGTATTTATGTATATATTTTTTTCTTCCTTTCAACTATTTTACCTTCTGCATTTTTTCAGAAACTGATTACTTAGGGAAAAATTAGATTGTCCAAGAGAACAGTGTCATGTACAACTGCAAGTTTATATTTTGACATAAACTTTGTCTCTGAGATGCAGAGAAGACCCATCAACTCTCAACAGTTTTAATATTACTCTTCAAATTCACAGTGGATAGAGGCTACCAAACAACACCTAAGACAACTCAAGCGAATATGGACTTACTAAAAATTCTTCCTACTGTTGTATTGTATTTCCATTTAGTTTTTTATTCTGATAGTTCAAAAAGAAGGAATTAGTAGATATTCTTTACTTATTTCACATGCTTTTCCACAAACAATATTATTTGATATATTACATTTATTGTTTACATAGTTAGATGTGTTACATATTTTTATAATATAGATAGTTGTATATATTTATATATACGTGTGTGCATACACCTTACAGTCTAAAGAAGGTCGTTTCTAGTAAGCTCTCTTAAAAATTTGCCTATTATATCTAAGATTTCCAGCCTACAGCTCTCACATAAAAACATCACATACAAAATTCCAGATCCTGAAACATTTTCAGAGGAACTAAGTTGCTACAAAGAAAGACTACTGCTTTTGCAGTCCAGGTTGCCAGGGAAAGCAAAATGTGATGTCTCCTGCAGTGCATTTCGTGCTTAATGCCTTTGCTCTCAGATAGCACAGCCCCTTGATTGACAAGGGGTGACACTATACCCAAGGACAGCTGCATGCAGTCCACATTCACCACTGTGGAGCATGAGCAAAGATTTTGGGGTGTTGCATCTGACAAGTTCCAACCCTTCCCATGATGTAATGCCAAAAATATGCTGCTATTTGACTGTTTATACAGTTTTCTTGCCACATTTCTGCTTCAGAATGTTTCCAACTTCTTTTCTTAGGGTAAGGAATTAAAGAAAAATAGACAATCAGCAAAGCTACATCCACACCATACCTTTACCTCTTCCTCCTTTTGCTATTCCTATTCTCATTACACCTTTCCACCAGAACAGAACCATGCACTCTGACACACCTAGTGTTTTTTTCTCAAAAAACACTTCCCTGATTTCACTTCATGGGTAATTTTTGGAGGGAGATTTCTAACAATTACAGACTTAGGTCTTAACGAAAACGAAATACCTACTAAAAAAATCAATAATAAATTAATAACCCTCCTAAAATTGTTTAAGCTTCTAATTACTGAATTCTGAATTCCTGCGTCACCTGAAGAGTTACTGTCAGTTCTGTGACCACAACTTCAATTGCTAAAACTTTTCATATTTTTGTAAGGCGTTTATTACCCTCCTGATGGCGAAGAAATGAAGAAACAGCATTTGAGGGACAGGATATAGGAGATATGACTGAAAACATTATAAAGAAGTGTCACAAGAAGTGAACAGAGCACAGTTATCTTCAACACAAGTTTTCAAAAACATATCCATTATCTTATGCATCAACAAACATTTACAAGGTGAGTAATCCCCACAGGCATTAATTTCTGGAACAAACATTAACTATTTATTAACAACTTCTTCAGCCTATCAGCAGTGAAGGACACCAATTTATGTGCCCATACACCCAGACATATCCATCACATATATTTTCACATATACACACACACACAAGTTTAAAAACAGATGTAAACAACCTTATGTCCCCAGCAGTCAATGTTTATACAGCACTCTAATTTATACTTGCAATTGTTGCTCAACTTCATGAAACATTTTAAGAACACAGTTAAATAAGCTTGGAAAGAGTAGTGTGACCATTTTTGTACACTGACTTTAGTAATGCTTTAAATGTACAACCTTTTTAAAAGAAATTATAAAAACATAGATATCAAAGCTTCTCTTGCAAGTGCAAAACAAAATGGAAAGAAAATAAATCATACCTTGAATAGTTAAGACTCTAACAGTCAAAAATTAAAAGGTGTATCAAACAGAATTTTATGAAGCCTGTTCCAAGTCCACACTCAGTATTTTTAACTGACAGGTGAATTACAGAATCAAGATTAATAGGGTAGTTAACACCAACCTGAAAAACCTACATGATGCAGTCAAAGAGAACTAGAATTTTAAAATATCTGGACAAAACTGAGAATTGCTGTAAAAAATATATAACATTATTTCTTAAGTAAAAGACTAATGGTCTATATCTGGACAGAATTCATCAACTACAAAAACATGGGATAGAAAAAAGCAGTTAGGCAGAAATGATCAGTAAATTACAAGCTGAGCGTGAGTCAGAGGCATGATGCTGCCTTTCTGTGCCGCACAGCACTGTGACACGAGCAGTATGGCAACAAGCAGCCGTGCCATGTCACACAGCGGTTGTAAGACCTCAGCAGATTGCTGCATCCAGTTCAAACAATACAATTAAAGACAGCCAGGAACATGTTCAGATGATAGATAAAAAAAAAATCTTACTAATAAGAGGTCTAGAAGAATAGTGACTTGTTCAGAGAAACCAAAAGAACTAGGATGAAGCTTACAGACAAGGCAGCTGACACAAGGAAATAACATCTTGAAATATGCAAAAGATAGCTTTAAAGGAAAACTTTAATTATTGCTTTGTCTGATCTACCCAGGGCTAAGCACTATCAGTCAGCTGGCAGTACAGGAAGATTCAAGCTAGGTACCAGGAAAACATCCCATAAGCAACACTAGCATATCACTGGAACAGACTGCTGAAGTCTCCTTTACAAGCAAGTCTTGCATACATTTATCAGGCGGGACTTAGATTTAACCAGCTCTGTCACAGCAGGGTATAGTAGGTCACTTATCAGTCTTATATTTTAGAATTTAAATACCCTTTTGATGATCAGTTTAGTAATTACTCTGAAAATATTCTAACTGGATTTACTGCATCTGTTTATGTAGTTTAAAAGGTCCTAGCTGAAAGACAGTATTCTTGTCACACTGAAGATGACAGATGTTCATGCCGGAAGAGTCCATGAGATTTTCACAAAACCTAAAAGGGCCTCGAAAGGAGTGGCAAATAAAAAGGGGTAGCAGGAAACACTTCTTTGCTGTGAAAACCCATGGGATCCCACTCCATGACTTGCACCACTAGGCATCAGGCTTATTTTTCTTGCTACACCGCAGCTCCTCCAAACTAAGAAAGTCATCCTGTAGCAGATGATGATGAGTAAGGTATCCATATAATTTGAGTTTAGAATACTTTTCCATCCATTACCAGCTTTAACCTTGAAAGTTGGCAATACAGAACAGATATGTTCTGTAATTTCATCTTGACAACGTCAGATGAAAATAAGGACTAAGCTGAACAAGAAAAACAAGAAAAATTTCTACAAGGAAAATGTTTTTTTAAAAAATTAAACTTCTCCTTTAAAAAGATCTGTATTTGGTTTATTATAGATACATCCTTAAAGGCTCCAACAAAAACACAAACATTAGGATAAGTAGAGCTGCTGTAGTAAACCACATCCATGCACAGTAGGCATAATTTCTTCATTTAAGACAGAAAGCAGGAGCACCTCTCTCCAAATCTTACACATATTATATATGTTTACTATATATATTTTTCATTTAATGTCTTTCATATACGCTTCCACCCTCCTTTTCCTATAATATCACTGAAGGGCTCATTTTGTAGAAACAATGTTTTTTTTCCTTAGGTTAAGGACACTTAGAAATATCTCTGTCCACTGAACTTGAGCTGTGAGATCCAGGTGTACCTGGGTCCAGAGTCATCTGTTTGTTTATCCTCGTAGAGCCTGAAAGAAGACATGAAACATTTACTGAGATCAAGAAGTTTTTAATCTCACTGCTGCAAAATCCAAATTGTTCAGTTTGGATAAATTCTTAGCACCCTTTTCCAGAAAATAACCACAGTTAAATGAAAAAAATAGAAAATACCGCCTCATGTTTGAGGTGGCTATATTTTCCATGAACAAAACCATATTAGGGAAATGCCACTCTCCTATCACAAGGCAAAATTGTTCCACTATTTATTTTTGGCATATAAGACAGAAAAATGTCAGAAAATCCTGAGCTATGAGCCATTCATTTAAGAGTTGGACTTGACGCTTGAGGGTCCCTTCCAACTCAGAATATTATGTGATCTTAAAAAACCATCAAACGTGAGCATTTACGAGGCAAAATAATTTTTCTCTCTTTTTTTTTTTTTTAAACTTCAAATCCAACTGATCAGAAGTGGCAAAACGCTGCATATTTTTAATCAAAGATGCTTCACTACGCTATGTTAAGGTAACTTAGAGATTATACAGGATACCAATACTTCTGAAAGCCCTAAAATATATTTTAGAAACAGTATTATTTATTCAAAATGTATTTCTATGAATATTTTTCCCAAAAACATTGCTTTAAATAGGTAGGTTTATAAAGAACCACCAGCAGCATTTGTCAAATCCTTTCCTTCTTTATTCAGAATACTTTCTACTGAACTAGTTAGGATTTAGCCCTACCCGTTATGTAGGAAAGTCGTATAATGATCCCTTTATACTCATTAACTACCATTTTAATGAGCTATTACTACCTCGGGACTCAGAAGACCTCAGGGAGGTTGTAACATGCCACTACCTATATAGTAATTCACTGCTGAGTTAGTACATAGCCTCCTTGAAAGAATATAGGAATGCCCTCCATCGCTCTCTTTAGCTCAGATGCCCGAATCAGCAAAATTTCTGCATGTAAGACACATCCCAGCCTAAAACTTAAAAAGCATCTTAGTTAAACTCCAATAAACTTAATAGATTACTATAACAATAGCCCACCACGTTGCTAAATGTTTGCACACTCCTAACAAAATGAGCTGAAATCATGAGCATTGTCTGATCACTTCAGCTTGCAGTTTGATGGCATAAAATACTGCAAATCTGATCAAGGGCCAGGGTAGGAGGCAGGGGACACCATCATCACAAAAGGCTATTGGCAAAATCTGCCAGAATCTGTATGAGTCATAAATTAGGCAGCTGATGTCCAAAGGTACATGGATAAAGAAATGAAGTTTAGCATTAGAAACCATCAATTAAAATTCACACAGAAAATTAATTTATAAGCAACTGAAGTCTAAATAATGTTAAAATTTTTAAATTGCGGACATATTTTAAAAGCCACATATATGCAATGACTTACAATGGGACTGACTTGAAGACAGCCTTTCCCATTCAGTAGCAATTTTGTATGGAAAACTGGTATTATGGTCTCTAAAAATGCTTTTCTGACATTATTTCTAGCGTGAATGAGCCAAATAATCCTTAAGGAAGATAATTACCTCTCAAGATTTATGGCAGCTGTGGGCAGATACTGTTACACACAGTGGCACGCTGTTCCCTGAATTGCCCTCTGTGTTTTTCAAATCAAAATGTTTTAACTGAACCACACAGGTCCATGCAAGGGGTAGAAAGAGCCCTTCCCTGCTTTTCATAAAGCCACTCCCTGCAAGCTGTTACTGCTCTTCTCTTCCCATACTTCGGAGGCATCTTTTGCATCAGGGAAGGAGGGAGGGCTAATTCATGCTGGTCCATAAACTGCCTCCTCTCTTGGTCTGCAAGAGCTGAACCAGACCCTGAAACACAGACAAAAGAAGAGACAGAGCACAGGTCTGCACAAGGAACAGAAGCAGAGAAGATGAGCATGTAGGGAACACTTCTGATCTACTTCAAGCGTTCTTCAGTCAGCTGAGTGCAAGACCCAACAGCCTCACCACTACAAAAGACAGTGGGTATCAACCACATGTATGTGCCTGCTTCTCTCCTTCTACATAAAAATAATTCAGCAAAACCAAACCTTTTGTGCTGGTAAGATAGATAGCTCACCACCACCCTCAGAGCACTGAGAAAGGCACAGTAACAGCCTTTACTCGATACTCACCCTGAAGTCATGACTGAAATGCTCCCTGCTCCTGAGAGAAAAATAAGTAAAGGAGCTAATGTAAGGTCAGTTTTTCAGCCACTGATATTCACAGGTAGCAGTTGTATGAATTGTATTTGCCTCCCATCATGTGTTGTCCACCCATAGAGACCTGTCCTCAAGTCATAAAAGCAGAGTTGAAACTGAACTACTAAAGAAATCTCTTGCTTCCTCCATTTCCATATTCATTTTCCTACCATCATAAGCAGAAGCAACAGATAAGAGGCATTTTCATCTGACACCTGTATTTCAAGGACACCTCCTCAGTCTAGAAGGATTACAGACAGAGCAGAAAAGAGAGCAATAGCAAACTGCAGGACCTATGAAGTTGGGTGAGCAGAGCTGGTAGCAAGACAAACAAGGCAAAAGGCAAAAAAAAACCAAAATAAAGAGGAAAAAGTATGCCTTTTTCTATGCCTGTGGAAAAGAAGAATCAGCAGTTGAGTAAGCAGCAATAAAAACTTGGCACAGCTTACATCCCATTAACTGTGCTACCAGAAATCTGTTTCAGCCAACTGACGGCAGAAGATAGTGGCTACTACCAATTCATTACTTGCCTCTCAACAGGGGATTACAGGATTATCAGCATCAATGATAACAGTGAAAGTTGGGAGATAAAACTGTGGTCCTGCTGCCTAAAGTTAGAAACACTGGCAAATGTAGAATATTTCAAATGCATGAGGTAAGATGTAAATGAAGCAAGGATAAATCCTAGCGCAGGTTCCCATCCAAGTTTTCAAGTTATGAAGTCAAGACTGAAAGAAAAGTCAACATACAAGCAAAAATATAACTAGTAGGTAACTTTTCACACAGGGGAGAGGAAAGGACTGTAAGTACACAGCTAGTGCATGGAAATAAACATTCAGTTACTGACAATCCTGCAAGTAATAATAATATACCAAAACTGCATTTCCCTCTGTGTCATAATCCCAGCCATGGAATCTAATCCATGGAGAGCTTTTTCCCATCAGATGCAATTTCTCCTTCTCATAACTTGTCTTTTTTAGAAGGAAGAAAACCCAAACACAAAACAGTGCAGCAGAAATACTGCGAAACTAGTTCTGAAAAAGTCTGTCCCAGTAAGTTCCACTGGACAACATAAAAGAAATATCTGCTTCAAAGTGAAGAAACCAGGAAGCAGTAAGAGAGGACTAAAATTAATCTGTTTCCTCATCTAGCTCCTCTCTTCCAATTAGTACCACACAAACCCTGAGCCAACTTTAAGCAGATGCCAGCAGTGGAAGCTGAATACCCTGTGGCAATGTCAACAAAGAGCAAACAGACCTAAAGGATAAAAATATTTGGTCAAGTCCTATTTTTGTTCTCTGAATCAAGAGAAAGGGTGAAACTTTTTAAGTGGCAAGAGATGGTTAAAAAATAATGAGATTACTAAATATAAGATATTAATTTGAATTTAATTCCATCTAAAATGCAAACTTGAAGTTTACAAATGAGGAGATAACAGCAATATGATAAAGCTAATACATGCTACAAACAATAATGAATATTCCAAACAAGTAAGGGGGATTTGGGAAGAACTCAGTGATTCCCTGAAAAGGAACTCCAATCTGTTGTCGTTACTCCTGCCACTGTGTCTTTATGCGACACACAGAAGATGACTGCTTACCCAGAGAGCAGCTATTCAGGATTTTTCTCCACGCATTTATTCATGTGTGGCCTCATCTGCTCGTAGCTGCATGCTGTTCAAACACGTTTGGAAGCTGTGGTTATTTGTTTTGAAGCTCATCTCAATGGCATCAGAGTTCATCAATATTATTCACCGTTGTAGTATCTTAAGAGACAAGAGACTTGCCTTTTCTAATATATCATAAAATGAGGCACAGATTAAGGTAAAATCCTCAGTAATCTCAGGTGCTAATTTTATCTCAGATATGATTTTTCCAAGTGCTCAGTATCAAACAACATTTCATACATTCAGGGCACAGACTTTAATCGACTTCAGCTGCAGCTGCAAACCCTCAGCATTTCTGCATATAAGGCCCTAGTACCTCAAATTATGCAACCAGAATTGCAGAGCACTCAAATCAATTAGTCACCACTTGGGAAAAGTTTCGTTTAAACGACTTGCCGAGCATCACATAGGAATTCTGTGGCAGAGAGAGGAACAGAATTCAATCCTCAAGGGCACTTTTCGTCTGACTAGCTTACCCATGAAACCATTTCCCCCCGCCCCTCGCAATCTTCTCCCCCACTCTCTACATACCCTCAACATCTACAGGTTAAACAGTTTTTACAGACAACAGTCTCTTTCAATACATAAGCCTGAAGCTGCACTGGGGCCAGATCTCTCCCTGAGCCTGAATAAGTAAAGACCCTGTAGAATATAATGTAGTGAATTAAAAATCATCACAATGAACAAGCACAAAGAAACCAAATTAAGATTTGAGACATTCTGAAAACTGACATTCCCTAATTTTAGAGTGTGCAGACCCAGAAATTTGTTACTAGTCTTTTAAAAGTGATATTAAGGTACATAGTTGCTGTACAAAAAGACAGAGAAACAAGCAGATTCAGAAAGGAAAAAAAAATTTGCATAACTAGTGCAGACCTGCTTTATAATACTAACTCACAAGCAGTGTTTTCCCCCTCTCTTTAAATAAACCTCAGCTCTCTGAAGCATCATTTTGATTCTAACAGGCTCCACTAAATTGCAGAACAATCTGGCTAGTTAACAACTTGCCTATTTCAAATTACAGATCTTAACACAAATACAACATAAAATGGATTTTTCTCTAGAAGTGTAACGTTTCTGGGAGACGTGCAGTAGTACCGGTGCCTGCACAGAACTAAAAACCAGAATAGCATTGTAGAAGGACTCGGAGAAATCAGTAAAGCAAGTGCATCAATTAGGAAAGGAAAGGAGACCGCACTTGAAGCAGATGAGCCTGGGTGTAGACAGACAGGTCTGAAACACAGTGTCCATGCAACTGATGATTCTCTTACAGGAAAACGTACTTTTTGTCTCAAAAGACCCAGAAGTATTTACCAAGCACTTTCTGCAAGGCTTATGTATTTTTATCATCTATGACAAAGCAGCACAAGACCCAGCACCTTGCAAAATCTCTCAAGTGTAATGAAAGTAATGAGATTCTAAAAATAATGGCAGCCACATAAGAAAGTGGTAAAGTGTTTTAATTACTAATTTTCCTATGGTACAACAAAGTTCTTCCTTAATAATTCAACAGAAATTCCCTACACAAGAGGATGCTCCAGAAAAATAAATGGAAATGTCTACTTTTAGATCACAAATAACTGCAACAAATTTTTAACCTAATTATTTGGAATCTTACTGAAATATAATTTGTGAGGCACATTTGGGAAGTTATAAATAATTCAAAACCATTTTATTTATGTGAATGGCATTATTCGCATTTTTCAATACAAGACATACAATACTTTATATTGCTTCTATCTCAATTTATCACATTAAATGTAAAACATTTGACTAAGAGGTGAAAAGCTTTATATACCCTGGAAGACAAATTCCACTAAGCTGAATAAACATGACTAATCCAAGCCTTTCCTTAAAAAAGCCCCAAGACTCTAAGTATTGTAGTAATATTTTTGAAACAATATTACACGTATTTTATATTTGATGCAGTTTTCCTTCACTATATAAAAGAATAACTTAAAATACAGAACCATACTATTCCCATACGGGGCAATCAAAATTTGCATGCAATGAAACCAACATTGTTTTAAATACTGAAATTCCAACTACACAAGTTTTCAGGAATCCTAGGATTTGTGCATGTACTTACACGGGAGTCAAAAGTGGCTGCTGGCTAAATACTGATGAAATTATGCTCTCAAATTGACAGGCATGCTAAACTTTAATTCAATAATATTTACAGATCTTCAGTCAGACTCATATCTATAAACTGAAAAATTCTGCTTTCTTTACAAAATAAGTCTACAGAAATCTTTAGCTGGGTCTGAAATATAAGTGGGTATTGAAAAAGGGCTCATAAAAAACTTGCTGTTCACTGCATAAATAAGTTGCAACAGAAATTCAAATTCTGAAAGGCTCTCTTATAGCAAACTAAAACAAAATATAAAGATTTAATTATATGAGCAATTTTAAATTCTTCATATTTAATCTGTTCTCACTAAACACTTCAACAAGAAATGCTAATCATTAGTTTTCTATAATCAGTTTCATCAGGTCTTTTTCTATAATTCTACAACTATAACAAAGTAAAATAGAATTGTTTAGAAGATCTCTTCACTGAAGGGAAACTTCTGATTCTTTTCAGTAATTCAGTGGCTTTGAACAGCAAATCTCCTCTATCACTATTAAAAAGCAAGTAAATGTGAAAACAAACTCCACAATAGTCTTCAGTTCTGGTAAGGCATTTTTATTCATAAATTACAAAGTAAAGTATTGCCTACATAAAGGGAATTAATTCTTTGTTCAAAATACACATCAGAGTAAACACAGGAATATTCAAGGATATTAACTCCATATATTGGTTGGTAATTTGTTCAATTTTATGCCTTTTCCAAGAACTGACTTGTTCCTTCTGCCCACACAGGAAGTGACCATTTGGGATTTGCTCAGCAGTCAAGGATAAATAAAAATGCCATCAACAAAGTTTTAATGATAAAGTTAACATAAAGATATAACTAAGAGACAGTTTCAGGGCAAAAAATTATCCCAAGTGTTAGCACAGTAAAAGAAAAAGGCCAGAGGATTTTAAAAAGATCAATATGAATTTGCTGACTTCCACAGAGATAAAACCTAGAAATTGAGACCTTTACTATTATCTGCAACTCTTTACCAGATAAGGAGAAATAAAAGTAACACATTGCTTCTGGGGAATTGCTACTACTGCACTGATTAATATAGAAACTATTTAGCACAAACTAGTTACCCTCTAGGAAGCATGAGAGTTGCATTATACTCACAGCCTTTTTTCCCTTTTTATAAAATGTGATTTCTTCCATACAATATTTAACAATTGCATGCAGTCATGTAACATGCACTCCTGAATAAGTTGCCCATCAGCTAGATAAAGTTTATCTCTAGGATGAAAAAAACCCAAACAAACAAACCAGATTTTTTTTATAGTTACATTTGCTAAAATTCTTAACAATCACCTAGAAAAATAAAATTTATTTTGCACAAATACATCTATTCTTCCCATATCTGATTTTTGGCATTTATATTCTTCATCCTGGCAAGCAAAATACAGTAAGATTAACATTAACTTCTTAAAACAGATTTCATGTTCCAAATGCTGCCATAATTTTCTTGTATCTTTCAAATTTCAGATTCCCTTAAATTAAACAGTAGCAGCTAGAAAAGCTTGCACCACCTTATAAAACTGTATTGCCCCACAGTAGCTAAGATTTTCCAACGACATTAAATAAATGCAGCCATACCATGTAACAAAGTAAAATTACATGGTTTTCTAACAAATCTTACTGAAAACAGCATTGACAAGAAACCCATTCCAATACCGTTTTATGCCACACAACAAACTGATGCCATAGATGAAATGCTACGGTCTCACAAGGGCATTTCCAGCAAATGAGTCTCCCCTGACTGAAACCATCATTCTAAATACTGCACTATCTTTGACTCCATCTTCTAACCTTTTCTTTCTACCACTAGACAGAATTTGTATTTGCTATTTATTTGAAAAGATAAACTTGAATTTTTCCCAGTAAGTATGCACTGGCTGCCATTACATTAAACCAGCACAGCAATCCATCAATTTGAACTGCTAATGCTAATATGAGGAATAATACTAACTATGAGGAATAATGTCCTTTAATGCTTTTTAAAAATAAGAATGGCATCTGAAACCAAAATAAATATTTGATAGCTCTGGAAATTTTAACTTAATTTCAACTGTGAGTTTATATAGTACTATTATAGAACTAGAATAATTCTGATAATGATTAAAACATTCAATAATTATGCAGATTTAGAGTTTGTTTTTTGACATTCTCTTAAATTAATAACAGGCTGCGCACACGGAAACTTAACAAACCAAGTTCTTTACTTAGCATCCAATCAAAAATATAGCTGCAAAACATTAGCTATGTGTATTTTAACAAAAAAGTTCAATAAAGTTGAATCTGCATGGATGTTTTTGATACTCATTCAAAATCACTTACACGTCAAAGACACTGCATGAAATTGAAACCTTTACTAATGCCAAGGTTTGACCCAGGATCCAAAATAAATCTGCATGTACAGACCCTTGTACCTACACAAAGCACCAATTACTTCAAATAAGGTTTTGTCTGCGCACTAGAGTCCACCCATGTGGAGCCAATTACTACAGCAGAGCCATTATATGGTTCATTTCCCCATACCAGCTTGGCAAGAGGTGTACATGGGTGTAGGAAATGCAAAAGAACCTTCACTAATAAACCACCTCAAACACACATCCGTGCATTGTAATATTTAATGTTACAACAAACACTTCTTCAATGGGACCAGACCACGCACAACAGTAAATATAGCAGGGTAGTTTCCACTGAACAGTATTTTTCAAGTTTGTCTTTTTGGTCACCAGTGAAATCCAACTATCTTTTTTTTACAAAACCTTGAAGAATTATGTTGATCCTTAATCTACAACACACAATTCTAACAATATTTGAGAATTCCTAAGAATCTTGAGAGATTGCAGGATTTGAACAGAAGGTGTGAGAAAAATGCCAGAATTACATGTTCTTCACGTAGTATGCATATAATAGCAGAAGCACTGGCATTACTTATTGATAATGTCTGGTATCATTCCAGGTCTACATGAGAAAGTTGTTGTTAGAAACAATTATTATAAATAGGAGGAAACCACTTGAGTATAAAAATCTCTCCCCCACTGAAAGTACTGAAGCTCCATCTAGAGGCTTTTCTCCATCTACTGTCATTTGTGGTATATGTAATATCACCTAGAAATGTGAACAATATTAAATGTCAGAGGCTTCCTTTGTACCTCCTCTTTTGTTATTCATAATGGGTTCTTGCCCTGAACCTTTGCCCGGCAACACTAGCTCCTTCACTGCCATCAAGTGGTAAGAAACCCAAACTGAACTTAAAAATGTAAAATCTCAATCATCAGATTAAATGATCAGTATGGTAGAGAGATAACTATAATTACTGAATACTGAAAATCTTTATGTATTCTTTACATTGAAGTTCTGGTATATCTACTCCAGAGCAGTACAGTGCCTCACACAATAAATTCAACAATGGTTTCAAATCTCTTTTTGTAAGCTTTATTTTTACTTCAAATTGCACAGAATAAAAATCTACATCCATATTCCTCAACGCTAAATTTAGAAAAAGGCATTACAATAAAAGAATTTATTTACTTACAAGAAATAATATACATAACGCTTAACACTTTAAAAATATTTAATTTGGCAATTAGGAAGAATTTCATAACATAATTAGAAGGAACAGCACAAACATCTCCTCAGACTTTGTGTTGCCTGCTGGCAGTGTCTCAAAAGAAAGAGTGAAACAACAGCTCATCTCTCCAGCAGTGTCTAATGCAGCAAGTATGCAGCTATGTCAGTCTCTTTGTGCGCCACAGCTGTAATCAACTGTGGACATTTGTTATGTCAGGAGAAGCCTTAATGCTCTACAATCCCGAGTTACCTGCTGGGAAACAAGCACACAACACACCAAAAAACTGGGAGGGTTGTCTAGATCAAATAAATAGGAAAAAGAACTAAAAGAGTAACAGCAGAATGGAGCCAGGCTGCAAGACCTTGACTATTTCAATTTCAACCTCTCGGTGACTTATGGTACAACTACTCCCATGGTTGCCCATCACTCCCACATAGAGTGTTCTGAGTTACAGAAAGCCCGGAAGCTCTTCACCATGACCAGGAATACCACTGAAATAAACCTCCTAGCACACATTCAGTGTCACTGCACTAAAAGCTTCTATGTACTCCTGCGTGCATACAATCTTATTTCACTACCTTTTCTTTTCAGCAGTTATTCCAATTGGGTATTTTGCCCATAGCAGAAGATAAAGTACAAAGACTTCCTGGCGTTTTCCTGTTAGACAGAATAGTGACCAGCACATGCAAAAAAAAATCAACAAAAATTCAGAAATTCAACTTCTGTTACAGAAACTTAAAAACAGAAAAAGGAAGAGGTATCAAATTAAAATGAAGAGGGAAGAAAAAAAAAAAACAACGAAAAACCAGTTTCAATAGCAGAGATATTCTATGCCTTATCATTACTTTATTGGTAAAGTAAAGTAAAGTAAAAAATTGATCTACTTCTATCAAACCCTCTGTTCACCAGTCCACAGATTCAACCTGATATGTGTTAAGTACTGGGTGGCCACTTACCTATTTCTGAGCAGAGCGATCTCTGCTGAAAAGAAGGCTCACACAAAGCAGTCTGCTAAAACTTTGCCATTTAAAAAGCAACCTCCAGACAGTCAAACTTTCCAGCTGGAAGAGGTCAGTCTGAAAGATCTGACTTCTATGTTTGCTTGTCCCTGGAACCCAGCCTGTTCATCCAAAGACACTTAGTTTCTAGACCAGCAATTTTCAAACACAGTTGTAAAAAATTCTCCTTTAAAATAATAATTGATACAACACCTACATATTGAAATTTAGAACACATCAAGCATTTATTTGAGAATGACTTTTAAAAGCCACAAATAATAAAAGTATATATTGGGAAACTTTTACAATGTTGGGAGAGGAGGGATAGAACTGACACTGGCAGGCAGAAGTAAAAATGCATCTTCAGGAATCACATGAATAAAAAGAGACTGAAAACTGAACAGAAATCAGTGAACTGTCAAAGACAAAAAACAAATAAATAAAAAAGCACCACCAACAGTGCCAAACTACATGAGGATTAAAAAACATAGCAGGATTTTAAAAATGGGAATATACAGGGCAACTCTAACATGCAGCCTAAAGCGACATGTAGCTTTAATATCAAGGCAACACTAAGTGCCTGTTGCTTGGCAATTCATCTCCAGGTCCAACTGAAAAGCCAAAACCAATTTTAGATAGCCATTTTAGTTACAGAAAGCATAGGGATTAGATAAAGAGGGTGTTCCTGAAGTAATTGAAATGTAAGTTAACCAGGGTGCATGCAACCACTTTAGCTCCAAGCTGAAAGGGCAGTCTGAATTTATGATGAGCAGTGAAAGCCACAGTAAAATTTGATGGCAGCAGGAATACATTTAAAAGCAAATCAACCAACCACACAATAAAGAGAAAAGATGACCTCAAAGATTAGGAGTGACAAACAAAAGACATTGGAGATTAAAAAGAAATTTTAAACCCCTTAGTTTTCCCTCCCAAACATGATTACATGTAGTTTGAACTGATTACAGGTATCTCAGAAAAATCAAATACATTGATAAGAAAAAGTAACCAGAAAAAGGGTACTTTAAAAGTTACAGATATCCCTGTAAAGTTATGATTGATAACTCTGGTTCTTAATGAGAGGACAAATTAAAAAAAAAGGGAAAGGAACTCAGAAGGCAAAGTACAGTATAACTCAAGCAGAACAGAGAGGACTGTCAGACTGCTCATTCTTGCAGCTTCTAGAAAATACAGCAGAAAGAAAACCAAAAAACAACTAGCACAGAAGCCATGAAAAATGCCATCAAAGAATATGGAATTATTATTAGCTCCAGAACTGCATTGCAGAAGGTTCCTAGGATGTACTTACAAAGCTGTTACACTACGAGCATCGCAACCAGCACAGCAGTTCTCAGCCGCGGCCACAAGGGACCTCGGACACCGCCCTCATTAAAGAAACACTCAGTACTGGCTGGGTGAAAAAACAAAGCTTTAGGCATACCAAAGAAAAAGACACCATTTACTTAACTGTCTCGTACTTCATCATTATTCTAGGATTAAGAGTTTGAAGACAGGGATTTCATTTGGGGGGAAAAAGATGCAAAAAGGGAAAAAAACAACAACACATCAACAAAACCACCAGAAAGTCCAGCAAGCTAAAGGCAGCTAAAACGGTAAACCTGTTGCCAAATATTAATCTAGAAAATGAAGTCCTCGTAGGAAGATCTGTTTTGAAATCTAGAGAGAAATGAAGAGACTGAAGAAATGAAAAATTATCAGCGTAGGTAATTTTGAATTTCTGTTTGCATCTTTTCTGGGTAAAGAATATAACAAAGCTCAACTAAAACAATACATGCAGGAAGTCTACATGGAAGCATCATCTTCCTTTTAGGGGCCACAGGTCTTATCCTAGTGGTAACCAGAAGAAAACCTGCCTTTGCTCTTCTCTGTCAAGATAGGACAATCACTGGGACTCTAGAAATTGAAGATCAACTCATCCAAAATACCATCTGAACCAGGCTTTGTCAGAAAATGGGGCAGGCATTCATATTTTATCCAAATAAAACCACCAAGGTCCCACTTAAAATGAAACCAAAGGACAGCATAATAAGCAAGATGCAACTTCAAAATGTCATCAAAAGATCAGCAATTAATCTCTTGAAGATTAGCTCCTTTCCTTGGGTTATATTAGAAAACTGCAGCACTTTTCTTGATGCTTGAAAAGAAACACAATTTTAGAACAGTTATACCAGGGCACATGCAATAATTCTTGCTAAAATCACCAATTAGATATTTATCTTAAAAATTTAATACAGAAGACCTCAAGTCTATTAGACAGGTCACCAAGACTGACCATAAGAAACTTCCTCGAAGTAACTTGCTATTCTAAGCACATGCTGGCTCACTCTATTCTTCTGCTCTCCTTCCTCTTGCCAGAGTGCTGGGCCTCAGCAAAGTGTTATCCTGCACAGTGCATCAGCTTAACTGATAGATTTTACACTAGTATAGCTCATCTAGAGTATTATTTCACCTTGTGCAATGATGTTTTTCCTTAACCAAGTCATTGCAAGACAGAATCCTTGTGAAAACAAATCCTGTTTTCAAGGCACCTACGACCAGTATATGAATCTGTTACTACCAAAACCCCAGAGCACAAGTCTTGGGCTGAGAGTCCGAAAAGCATTTTCTAGACCAAAACACTATCTCAAATATGCTTACCATAGCGTAGCACAGAAGTTAATACCTTTTGTATTAATTCAGTGACACCAAAAAAGAACCAAAAACCCAACAGTTAAGCAGGGAGGGAGGGGGAAAGATCTGTTAATTCCCACATTTCACTGGATTTTTCCATGTTTTTGAGTATCTGAGATCAATGTCCTTGATGGAGTCTTAATTTTTCTTTTTACCACCACTTCGGGATTCATGCCATCTCATCTTTAACTGGCAATACTGGTTTCACTATATAACTGGACAAAAGACTAGATTTTTATTATGACACTTTGTTACTTTTCAGCTTTGCCAACTCATACAAGATTCCATCTTTTTAGCCATTCTTATCTTCATATCTAAATCCATTAATAGATTGGGAGGAGGGGTCAGAGGGAACAATGAGAGTTTTTGTGTGAGTCTTTTTATCCATCCACCCCTTGCCAGTGGAGAGTCCAAGACTAAACTCTAGTTGAGTAAGCTACCCCTTAAGAACAGTCATAGTATTAATCTTACTAGATTATCCTGTGAATCTGGTACTCAGGTGAAGCATGACAATGACTATAATATATGTACTCCTTTCAGGCTTGCAGCCAAACACTCAGACTATACAAGCAACCCTGGTGTAAAGTGGGGGCGGGGCAGGTGTTTGATTGTATGACAACAGCAAGTTCTACCCCTGCAGCTGGAATAGGAAATAGTTTGTATATTTGTCTTAGCTGAATTGCAAAATATTGAATACTTGATCAAGATACAATTCTATCTTGACCGAGAAATCAATTTCAGAAAGCAACCTAGTCCAGTACTGTCTTTCCTGGCCATAGTATCAATCCAATCACATCTAACCAGCTGTCATGTAAGGCTCTCATATCTCATGACAGCAGACAGGATAACCAATACCCAGATAATAACGGGATACCATTAATTCAATGACAGTGTCTTTGAGTTAATCTGTTAGAAAAGACCACAGAAGCTACAGGAATGCATCTTACATATTCCAGAAGTAAAGACATTCACATTTTACAGCCTTCTGCTTCTTCTAGGTCAGAAATTTAAGAAGATATGCTCCTGTTAACAGTTGTCTAAATACCAGTTATTTTCTTCTACAAAAAAAGTATTTTTTGTGTTAAAAATCTGAACTTTGAGGAAGTCATACAGAAGACAAAAGAATTTTTCTTAGATAAAAACATGGATATCCACATTCAATGTTAAGCAGTGTTTATTTTCACAAATATATTTACAAGGGAAGTCAACATTCTGCAATGCAAAATGGCAACCTATGCAAGAGCACTTTTTAAACAGGTGTCCCAATGTACTTTTTAGACTTCAGATATTATGAAATGAATGCCAACAAATATTTTGTACTGAAAACTTTAAAACAGGATGATTTAAAATAGGAAATATAATATCAAGATTAGAAATGAATTTGGATTAAAAATCATGCCCTTTATTGTTAGGGCATTATTTTTAATCCAAATGCATTTCTCTCCAACTCTATCCCTTTTTATTGGAGAATGTAAACCTTTTGTATGTAAATAGAGTCCACTCAAACATACATCTTCAGAGACTGAGAGAATTAAATATTACAGTTTTACCTAAAAATCAAGATAAAGCTAACTATATATTGCAATTTGCTGTCACACTAAGACAAACTGCAGCCTTAAAGAGATAATCCCAAATGGAACTTGAACCAGGAAATATTTACCACCAACACCTCTGCTACTAAACTCTTCATCTGAACTCTGCACCCAGTACATTGTACCTGCAAAACTACTGTTCCCAGAAAACAGTCTGATTTCATCTTTCATTACCCCACTCTTTTTTCTAGATAGTGTTTCTTTGTGTTCTCAAACTTGACTTCTCAATGTACCACATCAGACATGCAGATGCTAGCAAACAGTACAGACTACCCTAAATTCTCATCTCTTGATGATAGTCAAAGGTGCATGCACAGCATGGAAGCAACACACAGGATTGGAGACAGGGTTTAATGCCTTTAAATAGGACCTAGAACTATGACTTTATTATGTCCCTGAACAATAAACAGATCAACTCTATTTAGAAGAAAAAGAAAATTGATTATACAATAAATAACTGTACTAAAACCTTGAAATTCAATACCCTTTATCTGATACAACTTTTAGCTTTAGTATGTTCAATTAAAGCTCCTCTATTTCAAACAAGTTCCCTGCTGCAAAAGTTATTTCAGCAAGTCTCTACATTTTAAAAACTTGTAGAAGGGAGGGTATTTCATAAAACCCTGTCGTGTTTCTCCTCACAAAAATGCCAACATCTGACAGAAAACAAAACTGAAGTTTTCACTGTGACTTATACAACAAACAATGCAACACCAAAATCTTGCCTAAACAGTAGGAATAAACAAATACATAGCAAGTAAGTGGTACCATCAAAATTACAATAACTGGACTAAAATCATCTTATTGTTTCCAAAACAATAGACTTAAGTACATCAAAGTAAGAACTTTGCTGCTGGATTAATAAACCCACAGATTTACTATGGTATAAGGGAACTGTAAGTCAAAAAGGAGGGAGGAGGAGGGATAACAGGATACAAACCAACTCTGCTTAAGTCTTAACCAGAGTAGTAATACAAGCCCCAGCCCTCTATCTTACTGCCTGAAAAGAGAACTACTGTCCATGACTGAGATGTTACAGAATTGAGGCCGGTAACCAAAGCAGTGACCAGAAGCAGATAATATGTTCCTGAACTCCCTATGGATATCTCAGTTAAAAGCCTGAGTTCCTACGAAAATGTGCTCAATCATTCATGTGTAGCAGTTAATCAAACAGGAAAAACAGCGTAACAGCAGCTATTCTTCCTTCTAACGATAAATAACCAAACAGTAACATGGTGGATTTTTGTGCCAGTTACATTAGAATTCATGGAATGCATAGCTAAGAAATGTGTTGCTTACTTCTTTCCAGCATGCTACTGAGGACTTATGCATTTGTCCAAGCAAACTAGACTGGCAATTTATTTGATTTTCAAAACCCTTTTATTTCTTCAGATGTAATCAAAACCAGGGTATTAGAGACTGCTTGATGACAAAACTATGAAAAGTTTCATTCAGGAACAAAGCTACAGCCAAGTAATTTAATAATTCACTTAATGAATCTTCCCTGTCGGAGATGTTCAAGAGATTCCCACACCAACACATTCTTTGTGGGTCAAAAGAAGCTAATTCAACTTGAATCATATTAGACCTATATATTAGACCTAACAGACCTATTACCTCAAACAGACAAACTAGATGCTAATAAGTCAGGACCGTAGCTATCACGTGAGACTGTTGGAAGAAATTTATATAAAAAATTGCACACCCACAGGTGAGGAAGATAAGCCAGTGCTGCAAAGAAAATGCCACCAGGGACCCAGCAATTCTGAAAAAGCTTTTGACAAGGTTCCATACCAAAGGCTATTAAAGTGACTAACTTAACACAAGATGGGAGGAAAAAGTCTTACAAATAGAAAATTAATGAACAGGATACAAAAAGCAAGGTCTAATGGCCAGTCTTCAGGGCAGAGAAGAGGCAGCTGAAAGGTCTCCTGCTGGGGGATTGGTGCTGGAACTGGCTTCATTCAGCATTTTCAAAGACAACCTGAAGAGCCAAGCATGCAGTGATACTAAATGTTTTGGGTAGGTACCAGACACAAGCAAGAGAATATCAAACTTAGTGATCTAGCAAAAAAGTGAGCGATCAGATTTAGTGTAGGTAAGACTGTTGCCTTAAACTACACCTTTCCTACACAAAGCAGAGCTTGCAGCTGGCAATTATAAATCACTGAGTGATCCAAGACACACTGCTGACAGTTCTACAAATCCACTGTACAGCACCAGACTGAAAGGTACCACCAGGAATGCAGCTTTGATCATTGTAAATCAAAAATTGTGGCAGCTGAAAGGTACAGGGGGCAAATGGACTGCAAAACATGGTTAGGTTACATGTGTTCCCCAGAGACATATATTGCCACTGGCTTTACTGCTTTTACTAAAGAAAAAAGTGCAAGGATAATACAGAAGTGCATAAATAATAAGAAACAAGAGTAGAAACCATACAGCACATTGATAGCATTCAGCATTGCTTGAAAGCATCCAAGGAGCTTATGGATGACGTGGAGGGGTGCTCTAACTCGAGACCAAGAAGACGATGGAATGGAAACAGGCCCGCACAGACATCAGGATGCATTGCTCAAGATAACTCCACACTATTATTAAACATCTACAACCCAGACAAGGCAAGCGTGTTTAGTACGCTCAAGTGCATTAACAATCACATTATTTTTTAACTGATACAACAGCTACTGTCCTTTAATCTAAGTTCACAAAACAGAGATCTGCACCTCCTCCAGAAAATTCTACATGATCTGTCTATAGATCATATCTGTTTGTAGGTAGGAAAGGTAAATATAAGTGTATGAAAGGCCAAACTCATCATGATTGATGAAATTCTTAAGTCAGTAACTCGTTGATAGCTTAAGTCTCTATGTCTCCAGCAGACAACTAGTTTCATTTTTGTTTCCTTTAAAACAAAATCAAAAGCTTACACAACTGCTTTCTAATTAAGCACCTAGTATTACTCAACCAGAAAACACAAAGACCAAAAATATTTACTGAATGGACAAATGGTGCACTCCAGCATGGGAACTGTACTATATAAGTGAGAACGAATGTAAGTCAGCTACTATTAATTTTCAAATACAGTACAAAACTTATGTACAGAAGAAGTTAATTCTTTCACCATCATAAACTGCAAAAAACAACTGATTGGCTGATCCCTTCAATGTGTATTTCAACTATGGAAACTCCATTCTCAACAGACACAAGCCAACATTCAAATTTATTGCTTTGTTTTGAATGTTGTTGGCTTAGCATGGAGTGTGGAAAGGCTACTCAAGTGGAAATAGAAAATTCTGAAGTAGAACAGAAACTACAAGCCACACGAGTTACAACATACAGAATAAATACCTTTTATTCAATAGATAGGTAGACTCAGACTGGAAAACACATTTATTCCAAGTTTTTAATAAACTGAAAGAAATGCATTAATTAAATATGATTTTTAATAAATCTTAATAGGAAATGGGAAGAGGCTTCCATATAAGATTAAATTTTACAGACCTTTTTATAACATTTTAGCAGCTGCTGTTAGACACAACATCCAGTAAAGCAATTCATAATATGACTTAGACTGTCACAAAGTTCAGTGGCATACAAACTCTTTTACTCTCCCATCACAGCCTTTATATCCCATAGAAGAACACTATGGTGAAATGGTGATTATTGAATAAAAAAGCTAGTCTGAATCAGTTTGATAAAACTGAATTAAAACTGAACAATTTGACAAAACCAATTTAGGCTAAAAAATTAAATAAAATTTAATAAGGCATTAATCAATCACACTAAAAAATAATTTGCAATAGTTTTAGGGGTAGATAAAAATAATCGTTGTCCCTTAATGGAGAAGCTATTCAACCCAAATCAGTGCAATAAGGCTATTTCACAGCTTTCTCCTGTCCTCAACAGCACTGAATGCTTCCTTCAACAAGTGAAAGTACTTTACAGTATTTGAGACAGCAGCATTTCATAATTACAGCCCATATGGCAAGACTCCTCTAGTTCTTCCTTCTCTCTTCAGTCATAAGAGGATTGCCAAGTGACTTTATTTCAACAGCTCCTATGCTCTGGTTTCCTCCACAAATTTTCCAGATTAACATTGATAAAGATGAATTTCAGATCTATCAGGGGCTGCATATGAACTTTCTTCATTTCTCATCCCACTGTTCATTTGACATCAGCAAGAACAGTTTGCAAGGCCTGCAACCAGGTTATTTAAGAAGCCTGCACTTAAGCAAACCCGCAGATGAGAGCCCAGAACACACAATCCTGCTTTAAATTGTTACTGTTTGCATAACTGTAACATACACCACGTGTACAACACATTGCCATGTATGTGAGACTGTTCACAAATCACTTTCATACAAAGTTAGTTACATCCAAACAAGACTGATATACAAACAGTAAGCAAAAGAAACCCAGAAACCCTAAATCTCATAATTTAGGGAAATCCAACAATTTTACAATTGTTGTAAAAATTACAACCCCACAATTTTGCAAGGGAAGAAAAACAAAAGAGAAGCAAACTTCTAACTTGCACAGCATCTAGCTGAGCAAAAGCACAAAGACTAAGAAGCAAATCAAAAGCAAAACTGCAGATTTTCATATGCTGCATGAATTTTGTTAGCCCACTAGGATTCTGTAGAAAACCAAAACATTTCAGATATTAAAATGAATAAAAGGAGGAAATTAATGTATATCAGACCCATTCTTAGAGACAAAAAAAACCCCTTTGTTATCACTTATACTCTCATTCTTACTGGCTCAGCTGTGCAACAACACCACAGACTCTTTGTTACCAGCTCTGCTGAGAGCACAAGAAGCACCAAGCCAATTAAGGAACATCTTATATGCTGAATTCTCATTTTATTTTTTAAATTTTACCACGTACTAAAAGTTAAAATAGCACCATAGATACCTTCAAATATCTCCCTTAAAGCTACCGTTTTCCCTAGATCTGATTAGAAAACCATGTTAATCTTAATTGTAAAATGACTCTAGATGGAGCATAAAAGCTTTATCATTCAACAGAATGAAATTAGGGCTGCCTCTAAGAGTTTTTTTACACAGCTTTACAGACAATCCATAGCAGTCAGGTAGTAAAAGGCCCACTGGAAGTTGTTTACAAAATTCCATGTTAGATCAATTACGTAGTTGCTTCAGATACCAACATGGGCACATACTTAGAACTTCAGCAGAGGAGATGAATTTCAAACAAGCATAAAATATAGAGCCTTTTGTAAGCACCAAAGGCCACCAGCACAGGTTACCTACCCTTCTACACTGAGAAATTGGTAATCCCTTCAATGAATTACAGATCAAACACAGAACTACTTGGAAGAAAAACCCAAACATTTTTTACTTTTGCAATTTGAAGACCAAACTATTACAGATACATCCTTAAAGGATGACTGAAGCAAGAAGTAAAGAGAGAAAGAGCTAAAACATTATTGCTGCTGCAGACAGAAAAAAACCCAAAACCAAACCAATTCAAGACTGCTTGTTTTATCGTTTTTACTGCACTTTGCATAGTGTCAGTTCCCTTGGTTTCCCAAACATAGTAATTTCCTGTTGCTGTATGTCCTCCTAAACAGAAAGAAAGAAGAAAAAGATAACCTAAAAGAAATCAGGAAAGTACTACATGAATGAATTGTTGTGGAAAGTTAAGAGTAAGTGTCTTTAAAACTACTTACATTGGTAGATTCCAAAGCACTTTAGTGTCTTCAAAAGAGGAGACAACAATGGAAGAAAAAAAAATTATTGGACAACATCCAAGCAGAAATTTAATAGGGAACAATGCAGAAAACCCATTTTTATGGAAAATACAAGCTTTACATGTCTAGATGTCTCAATCATTTTTATATGCAGCAACAGTGAACAAAGAGATAAGGGCAGGGCACTTACAGAATAGAATACATTATCTGTCAGCAGTTTACCTGTAAGTTCAGCAATTTTTGAAAAACCCCAAAACACACAAACCAGTACCCTGCACCATCCCCAGTTACAAATGCTGCAGTTATCATTAGCACTTCCCTATGGTGACTCTTACAAGCCATTAAACTACTCAAAATCAAAACAACTTTGTTCTATAGGATCCAAGTGAATAATCTCAATGATGACTTCACACAACCTTAATAATTCACATCTTTTGGGACAAGCAGGATTTCCAGAACTGCTGAAAATCTCAGTTCCATGTATAATTTACAAGTAACAGATTCAGAAAGGAAGTTTTAAATCATCTAGGCATGCAGAATTGTGTCCCAGTAACATACTGAGAGAAAACACACAATTACTTTTATGGAATGAACTGACATTACAGCTAAAGCCACCAGAAACAAAACTGGATTTTCTATCGATGCTATTTTTGTTTGAACCAGTGCAATGGACTATTACTGCCTCAATGCTGACAGCATACTCATGTGCTTAAAAGAAATACAGTTTCAGGAATTACTAAAGTCCCTCAGTGTCCAAATAAAGGTCTGCTACTACTATCACCCGGTTGTGTATTATGGAAGTTAATTTTTGAAAGCTTGGAGCAAGAAAATGGAAACATTTCATCTTTCTAACTGAGAACTCTGATGTTGCAATTGAGAGTGCATTAAAATCTAATGCCTTCCAATTTAGATCTCCTTAACATATACTTTGAACAAGAAGTAGAAAGCAATCTTGAAACAGGCTGAGACATTAGACATGATGTTTAATCACTAGCCAAACAACTTTGCTTTGTCAGAAATGGGTGAGACACCAAGGTGCTACATGGCTCCACGTCATTTCACAGCACAACACTTTTGAAGGTCACAGTGAATATCTTACTTGCCATGCAAGACAAAATAATCTTACAAAACAAAGCAAGAATAGCTTACAGCTCATAGTTTTGACACAATGATCTGAAAAAGTGATGTTATAATCACATGCAAGCAAAGTTTTGTCTCACTTGATTAAATACTTCCAAAATTTGGAAGACTGAACCACTATCCAACCCAGATTTTTTCTGAAACGTTTGCAGATGATGCATACTCCATGATTTTAGCAACACTGCACCCACATACATTAATCTTAAAAAGCAGCAGGGAGGAGAACAGTCTGAAGTGTTAGAAGAGCAACCAAAATATGTCTATGGAGAACGATCCAGTTTGTCATTGGGAAGAACAAACTGCTGAGTTTCCAGGCTACCTCCCCTTATTTCTCTCCTTTCTTGCTCTTATTATATGTACCTTGCCTGCCAGGAAAGACAGAACTGCATGGGTACAGGCTGTTCTTGATGAAGACTTAAGAGTATTCCTTGGACAGATACACGAGGGAGGGCTGTTTCCTCCCACTTGAGGGGACCAATCTATACACTCAAAGTTCCCCAGAAGTCATATAAGAAAAATAGTTTCATGTAGATTTTTTTCTGACTATAACCCATTCAAAGCCAGAACTGCAGCAGGGCTAGACAAAACAACACTGACAACTTCTGAGATTGCCATTATTTCTGAAAAATAGGTTACTGAATCTACATCCAAGCACTTTACTTATATAACATAGAAATTCACAACTTTTGAACTGGGTGATGTATTCACTGCATGCCATCAGTCAATGCACTTGCATAAAACAGACCATGTAGAAACATCTTACTGAGAGTTTTCTTCCATCTCCAGTAACACTTGATAATACCATAAAAGCCACACAGTTCGTTGTGGTGTTCATTCCTCTCCTTACAGAGGAATGCCAAGAGGTAAAATTCAGTGTCAGCCATTTACTAGAAACTATAGTCTTAAAGGTGTAGCTACCTCATATTTTTAGTGCAGCCCAGGAGTGCATGTGTAAAGCAAATTTCTTTATTGTACCTACTGACTGCACATCATTAAGCAGTCCTGGAGTGGATTAACAGGATTCCTTTCGGAGAGAACTGAACCATAAGATGTGAAACCAAGAGAACAAACAGCATGTTTCAACACAAACAGGCACTGAGTCCATGCAGCCAGCCTGGAATTAGTTCAACAACAAGAAAAAAATAAATAAATAAAAAATCCCTGAAATGCAAACAGTATGGACATCAATTCTGCAGCACCAAACATTGCATTTTACAGACATAACCCTGTCAGATCCTGCTACTTGACAGAGTACACAACAGCTCATCTGTTCCAGCGTTCTTGAAAGAAGCCTATTAGCCCAACACATCCAGATCATCTGGAGAGGTTGTGGTTTCCCACAGCCACGGAAATCCAACTCCTTGGTTTTCATGTCATGCACTTTCTTGGAGTTGCCAACATACCAATGTCTCACAGGCTGTCAGACCAAAATCAGGTTCTGTACACACAGTTCTGACTTCGTGCTGCAGCATCATCTAGCAAACCCATCATCTTGCAGTGGATATAATGCCCTTAGTTCCCTACAGTAAAGCCATGTGAACACATTAGAGCCTGGTTCAATATAAAACTTGTGCCATAAGAAAGGCATAAGCCAATACTGAAGAAAATATCCCTCTCAACATTTTTCAGGTTATATATTTATCTACCATGCTGGCCAGCAAGTCCTACTTGTTAATTGTCCCTCAAGAACCTGAGTTCTCAGGGCCTCTTCCATTACCTCAAAGAGTGCCCAGAGAACCTTTCTGTGTTTGTTTCCCTACACTGCACAGAACTTTCAACACTAACCCCTTTCCTTATGTGATTATCAGTGAAAGCCAAAGCCTTATGCAGACCTTCCTTGGTCCTGATACACAACACACAGCTCCACACAGCTCAATTCCAGCAATACAGCTCATGCACTCTAATACATCTTCACAAACAACATTACCTAAAAAATTATTTATCAGATCCTTTGTATCCAAGAAGTGTATCACAAAGTTTCAAAAGACATTCAGAGGCTTGTAGTGCCTTCCTGGCTACAAGAAAAAAAGTGGAGGAACAAATAATTCCCTCGAAGCCATATTAACAAGTTATAATCAAAAGCATATTTTGGGAAGGAGATCCACAGGTTCACCTGATGCAAGGCTGATTTATTCAAAGCATATCATACTCATGAAGGTATCAGCTATTAAAAGCTGTAAGAGATAACATTAACTTGACCCATTCCTTTGTCCACCATACAAGCTTGTAGCTCCTCAGATCTTCCTGGAATTTTTCCAAAAAGTTAACACTGCATTTTTATGTTCTCATTCTCAGGTAATAGGTCATCATATTACTGAGTCTGCATAGCCTCTGGTTCAATTCTGCTCCTTTCTCTGAGTTTTCAGATGAATACTATCTGGTCCTGATTCCTTTATTGTTTTGAAACTGGCTATATTGAAGTGATTACTGAAATTAGTATTACATCAGATCTGTCAAGAGGTTATGATTCTATTTTCTTCAGTAATCACTTGGGGGACAGGGAAATGCAATCTTTTCTCAAGCCAAAGGTTACATCCCCATTCTGCTAGGTAAAACTTGTTGAAAGCAGCAATGTTTTAAATTAGCCATTTAAGTTAATCACATCATCAATTTAAGAACCACCAAAGAAAGGGAAGGTAGAACAATTCCCACATTGGTCAGAACAGCAATAATAACATAACAATGCAAGACTTCCTCATGCTATGTTGCTATTAGATCTGATAAAAACCCAAATAGATACACTGTCCTTGTATAAAAATCAGATACTTTTTAATCTAGGTGCTTAGCCCTAAAACTTGGAGGTTGGAGAAGAAGGGACCTTCCAACCTCAACTATTTCCATGAGTATTTGTAGATTGCTCAGCCAATCCCCCTTTGAAATCAGGACCAAAGGTCAGTTATTTAACAGCCAAAATAGTCACAATCTTACCCTTAATTTGTCATTCCACATTCAGAACCACAACAACCACTTTGCTTAGATCATCCTCTATCTCTGCCATTGATATCAGAAAACACTACAGCAGCTCAAACCTAACACATTACTTGAGCTGGATGAGTTACCTGACAATGCCAGGGGGCTTCCACAAGGCCTTCAAAATGACAAAACACAAAATCCATATTCCTGCAAGCGTAGAGCAGCAACAAAGCAAAACCCCAATAATTTCTCTCCAATTTGAGTGAAAAAATCCACACACCAGAGACTTCACTAAAGCATGTTTGAGAGCTACAGCACTTCCCACAATGCCTTCTGCATCTTGTCACTTGTGGTCAACATCAGTTTCTGACATAGTGTATGAGTTGAACAATCAGTGCCACAATTCTCCCATCAAAACCTAAGCTGCTTTAATGCCTTAAGGAAGCATTGGAATCATTCCCTATATTTTCTCAAAACACAAGATGACATGTTTAGGAGAAATCTAGTAGCCCTGATACACTACTGTTAACAAACACAGTTGAGCATCCGTATCTCAGATGTAGAAGTTAGATCCTGCATAATAGAGAAGTAGTCCCTCTCCCAGAAGCACATGAAGGAAGAAGGGATTATCAGGACATGATACAAGGCAATTAAATAGGAATGGGGGGGACGAAAAGCAAGCTTTGATGAATGAAAGATAATTAAACAGTTCAAAGGTGTGGCCATAAAAGGCTATTGTCACACACACAGTCAACTCTTGTTGACAAGAAAGCCACCTGAACTCAGGGAAGGAAACCTATGGTATCAGAATGACAAAAAGTGAAATTACAGCACTATAGTAAAAAGCATCCCAACTAAAACAGTAATGACATACAAAATGAACAAGCTCCATTAAACCATAGTATTAAAAAATAGAAGAAGACCTAAAGAAACGTGCAAACATCACATAGAGACATTGTGGCAAAATATAGCTTTGTGTTGAGACATCCAGGGCAGGATACAGCACATTTAAGATTTGTGCACGTCTCTTGATCCTGTCACAAGACCAATTACCCTTCTCATAAGGTAACTTAAACAGCAGCAGCTGCCTAGCGAGTCACTGCAACACAACATCCCTCCAGAATGACAGGACGACCTTGCTGGAAGTTTCAGCTATAGGTCAGAGCCTGAGAAGCAAGCAGCAGGAACAAAGGATACAGCGTGAAAGAACCTGTAAATCCATGCAGCATTTTCCAATCTGACAAAATCTTATTGAAGCTCAACTTCCAATACTGCATACTCCACTGTTCCACTCACAGGTCTATTCTGCTCCATGTGTAAAGTGTCAGCACTATGTACACTTCCAGTCTTGGCTATAATGACACTATGAGTGATGGCTTTAAACAAAAGTACACTTCAAACAAAAAAACACTTGGTTTCATTTGTGTTACACTTCAACAAACTTTCTCCTTGCTCCCACACTGCAAGTGATACAAGTTTTCCATTATGACTAGGAGCAGAAATGTGAACTAAAACAATATTAGTTCGTTAAAATTAACATTTTGCTAAATACACAGGGCAAGGTACAGATTCAGCCCTAGAAAAAAGGACTGTGGACGACGTTAACAAAGAGTTGCATACCAGACCTGAATATCACTAACAGAAGCAAAGTTTTGCATTCCTACATTATCTAACACTAAAATTTGAGAATTAACATCTAGATTTCCAGGGTCTTGAAAATGAAAAATGAATAACAGTGCTTGGTGTGTTGAATAGATGATGGTATTTCATAGTATTAAACACTGGATGCTTAAGAAGGACTGAAGGAAAGAAAGACATGAAACAGAGTCAGAACAACCACAGCCAGTAGTTTCCAAAACTGGACCCTTATATATTGCAGATATCTTCCCTCTCTTTTTAGACATGGCCTTAATGAAATACACCTGAAAATGCAGTCATTACTCTCAAAGTCTACAAGAACTACATCAGAATAAACTTCTAAGTGGCAGGGAAATGCATTTAAATAGGATCACTCACCAGAATATAGCACTGGAGAGAGAAGGTACTAGGGGTACAGAATGTACTAGGAGACAGAGAAAGAGCAAAATGTCTCTTAGGGACTCTGGGTGAAGTAACAGCATATAAAGAATTGTGTATTTCATTACTGAGGAGAAGAACACTGACTGGAAGAAAGTAAAAAAAAATTGTTAAGATGCATGTAGGGACACTGAGCAAGGTCACACACAGAGCAGAGCATCTAGAGATAAGAAAGGGCACCACAGGGGAACCCAGACAAGTGATACAAGTTGAAGATGCCAAGTGGCAGTGAAACCAGCAACCACATCTAAGATATACACAAGAATCATGGGATAAAAATGTTCCTAACAGGAGTTCCTGTCTTGACCACACTGGCATGAAAAATTACTGAAAAATTTATTTAAGATAGTCTTAGGTATTACTTATCAAAGAGAGGCGAAAGCCACGCACAATAACCAAGATACATGGAAAGTATACAAATACAACAATTTACAAGCCATTAACACAGCAAAGGGTCACAGTCTACCACATGGCACGAGTGAGAGAAAATATGAGCCGAAACACATGGTGATGCACAATCAAGATAAGGAACTAGCAGCTATGCAGAATGAGGGAAAGGTGAGAAACTGCCACACCGACGATACGAATGGGAAGTGTGAAAAACCCAGAAGCTACTTTTGTCTGGCTGTAGATGCATTTGGAGAAAATGAGGTATGTTCAGAAAAGCAACAGGCAGTAGGAACACACAAAGGTACAGTGGGAGAGGTGATTTATGGTGGGGCAGGAAGGAGAAGCAACAGAGCAGTACCTGAAGCAGAGCAGAGCCCCCGCGGTGGGAAGGGGAGGCTGGAAAGGGACAGACGCGTGGCCCCGATCCCCGGGGGGCCAGGGCAGGAGGAGGGTGACAGCGCCAGGCGAGCGGCCGAGGGCCGGCAGGGGAGCCAGGCAGCTGTGCCGGGGGTCAGGGGCGGCGGTGACCGGCGGGGCCCGCGGGAACGGGCTAGGGCAGGGGACGGCGGCGGGCGGGCTCGGTCCCTCGCTCACCTGCTGCACCCCCAGGAAGTCGTAGAAGTTCCGCGGCACCTCCTCCACCAAGTCGAAGAGCTCCAGGTCGCCGCTGTCCCAGGCGCGGGCGCGGGGCGCAAGCAGCGCCAGGAGCGCCAGCAGCGGCAGCAGCCGAGGGC